>JAQIWS010000266.1:0-30469 GCA_034696085.1 Stigmatogaster subterranea | reverse complement strand
TGCGCGCACTTGATGTACAAATTTCTAGTGTTACCAACTGCAATATTTAGTTTTTAAAACACCGGATCAAAACCGGTAAAAGTTTAGACTGAAAATAATTTTTTGGGGCGAAATTAACTCTCAGATTACGAAAAAAACGTGTTAAATCAACTCAGTAGATCGAAACGAATCGGAATATGCAAAAAAAAAGCACAAAATTTTTTGAAGATTTTTGAAAAAACTCTAGGTGTTTTTTCGAAAATGGTCAAAAATTTTGGTGCCTTTTTTTTCCATATTCCGGTTCATTTTACCTTCCTGAACATCACTAAAGTCGTTGATTTGCTCTCTTTGTCACCGTTTTGTAGAAAAAAATTCTTTTCACTGTCAAATTTTACACTGAAAATAAAGAAAATTCAGGGTTTTTAGAAAAATTTTTTCGGGCGAAATTAACGCTCAGGTTACGATTCTACCAGGCAGTTAAAACAGTGTGGTTTTGTTGTTTGGGAGTTGGTGGCTACAATGTACGCGGTGCGCATAATGTACGAGGTGCGTAAACCTCGGTGTTCACATACGGATAGAATACCGACATGGAGTGACGGGGGATGTTGTAGTTTACAGCTTATACTGGATATATTTCAGTTTCCGTCTGTTTTCATTTATTTGCAATGTTCTCAATTTAATAAGGAAACATTAATTTTTCGTTATTTATTTGTCAGTTTCAATTTCACAATCCCGCCTGCTCAATTTACAATTCCATTTTCGTACTTACTCAATCACCTTGTCTTTTATTTTCTCGTGAAATTTAAAATTATTAATTATTACATTTTCAATTAATAAAATCGACTCGTACTGCATTATTAATGTAAACCACTGACCAATGTACTTGTCACAATATAAAATATAAACTCGATCGTTATTTGTTTATATTTTACTATCCTCGTCTTTTCCATTTTTCATCCCTGATTTTTGGAAATTCTACATTTTCAACTTTTTTTCGAATCCGGAATTTTTTTTTTTAAATAGGTCTATTTAATCCAACATCTTTTTTAAATTATATTTCTATTTTCAAACACTAAATTGCAATCTTACTTTCTTTCACGATCTAACCAAAAAAATTTTTTCTGTTTTTTTACTCTTCAAATCTAAAAGTGTTAATCTATTCTTTTTCAGTTTGTTCTTCCATAATTATAAAAAGTCGGTGACTTTGGTCACATTTTAGCGTTAAAGAAATAAAAATCAATACAAAATATTACCAAATAATTTTTTAATATTAAATGTAACATCTGTCTACTGTAACTTACAATTTAAAACGCAAAAAAGAAAAATTTTCAACCACTTTCGTGTTGTGCAGCGAAGCAAATTTCAAAATGCCAGGTGGTCAATTTAGAAATACAGTAGTTAAATTTCATCAGAAAAATTTTTGTTTTTAAAGACGTTACCTACGTTCCGTATTTATTTGAAAACTTTTTCCGTTGAATTTACCTGAAAGTATTGTCAATTCACGAGAAGAATAATTTAACGACGGAATATTAACCTCGCCCCATTAACCACGCGTTGCAATAATTCGACAATAACCAGGACAGAAATTCCTAAAGTAATTCCGCAGATATTTCCCAAGTCGCAGAGCAGAGAGCTCACGGTGTAGCGTTCAACTTCGATTATAGTTTCAAATATATTTGTGCTCATCGTTAGTTCAATATTAAAACTAGCCAATTCACCGGTACTAGCTATTGACCTGGTAATCGTGGTGCGAAAAATTTTTTCTTTGCATTTTCTCCGGCACTGGCACAGATGTCCGACAAGAACGCCGGCAACAATTCCGGTATATTTTTGGCGACTCTCTTTAGCCATCGATACGGATGTGCATTCGACAAAAGCATCGGATGTATTTGGGAAAAACGGCAATCTACGGTTAAAATATTCGAACAAAAATAAAATTTACGCTAAACCAAACATCAATATTCGCAGAATTTACCTGCACAAATTTGCTGCAGCTAATCGATTGTACAAACAAGCTCGTTTGCACTCGTTAAAAACTTCTTCAGTACCACAAGGCTGAGACGTTACGTTCAATCGGCTCATCTGATTTAATGAAAATATTTTGCATATGCATTATTACTACAATATTTATTACTAGCTAATTAGTCGTAATCACGTGGATTGCAAAGCTTAATATTAAAATGGCGAATTAAATTTTTTTTTTAAACTATTAACCCAAATTTAAACTCTTCAAATACTACAACCTTGTTGTAAATTTAAATACAAGTAATACAGTATGTCCGCGAAATTGATGAATACTAAACCACTAAGTATTAACCTAAATACGCACGGTAATAAAGTAGTAATCGAAACAGTAGTTAAATTCATCTTGTATTTTCACTTCAGACAGTATATTATACGTATCTGATCCTATATAGTCGGTAAACATCTTAACAAAATCAAATAAACAGCTCTGTATACCAAAAAAATTTCTCTGAAATCGACTTTACTTGTAAAATCCCATTTGAACACTGTTTACTTGTCGGAAAATCAATAATCGTATAATGCAGAGGTTCTACTCCTGAATATTTAGTGCTATCTACGAAAATCACGCTATGTATCTATAATTTGCGAGAATAATTTATAACCATACCAAATTTCCAATGAAGGCAATCTCCCAGGTGCGTTTTAATTGTGGTTTGGTTAGAATTTGCAGTTTTTCTAAATGACTGGAAATAAACTTGTGGTGCACTATTTTCCCACAATGTTTCCAGCGTGAAATACTCATCAAACCGAAAAAGATCGAGTAAATCAACGTCGCACCAGTGTGTGAGATTATTTTTTATAGCAAACTCTGACCTCCAACTCACTAATACATTCAACACCCCACACGCGGTAACCGAAGGCAAAGTCACTTTGGATTTAATTTCAATTTCGACAAAGCATCTAATAGGGACTCGAAAATATAGTCGAATCCGATCTTGCGCCATCGTAAATGCAGACAGAGAACACAACGCGTAAATTAGAATCTTTAACAGTTTTCTTGAAGATTCCTCTTTTGATATGATAATTTTTGACTCTTCCTTAAGCCGAACCAAAGCATCGTAGCAACGGTTAAATATATTTTCGATATTCGTAACGCCACGACGATTACTGAACACACGCAGTGTAAGTTTCGCGCTATTAAACAAATCGTAAGAAATGCTTATAATCGACAGCACCGTCAATCCCAAAAACAGACACGAATTGCCAGCAACGTCAATCAACAAATCTATTTTATCGTAGATTATTCGCTCCCGAAACGACTTTACAACTTCTTCCAAGTTTACATTAACATCGGTAAAATTTTCTAACAGCGGAATAACGTCTGACGAGATGTCCAAAGATATCGTGCTGCACGATCTTTCGCAATTTTTCCTACATTTCTTAATACTACTCGGAAATAAAGAAAACTCATATGAAACGTGCCAACTCTGAAGCGATTCGTCATTGGATTTACACGTAGGAAGGGTAATTCGTTTATCGTAAAATGGCAATCTTCATTAAAAAAAAATTATTATTTTTTCTTTTTAATTCTTGTTTTCAAATGAAACTTTGCCTCGGATTCTAAGAAATTTCAAGTCTGACCTGCATCCACCTTCTTCATTGACAAATTCCAAAAAGCATTTTTCTATACATCGGGGTATTAAGTTTTTGTCCACGCATTTAAACGTCTCACTCTTTACATATTCGTGCTGAAACGTCGAATTAGGTAATTTTTTGGTTTGTTGATTGACGTTTCAAAAAATCTTACTGTTTTAACAGATATAGTCCAATAAACATCGACGTTGTCATCTTTAAATATAACTTTTGATTGATCGGTTTGGTAATTGAAAAAAACCTGCAAACAAATTTCACATTTTCAAAAATTGATCTACGTAATCATAGTTTGTATCAGACAATTTACGATTTTTGTAGCCGGGCGAATTTTTTCGTTAACAATCTTAATTTGAAAAGATGATGCGTAATCTGCAACTAACGAGTAAACGTGAAATGGTTTGTTAAGTTAACCAAAAATTTTAAACATACATAATGTTAAAGTCGTACACAAACCCAATGCGCTAACTTCATCATATTTTATTGCTGAATTAAGTTTCTCAACCTAAAATAAGTTCACTTCTAATTTACTTCTATTAAAATTATACTACAGAAATTCTTAATACCTTAGTTCCATTTTTGTTAATTTCGTAATATTCACTAATAATGGTTTTGTTATCGTACTTCCACAATTTTGAATAATTGAGTGCTTGCTTATTCATTAGAAGATTGAAAACAGGTGTTTGTGAGTCGAATTTCATTTTTACCCCCAATTTTTCTATAATGTACTCATTGAATCCCGAACAAATTTTCATTTCAATTGGATCGACAACACCTAGTTCTTTAAAAGTCGTGTCGATCGCAACGGGAGCGGACAGATAAAAAAATATTCTGTCTACGATTTGATACAAGCAGACGCAAAAACAACAGAGCAGAATTAAACTCCTGACGATTCGAAAAATTAACGGATTATTCGAATCGAATAAATATTGAATTTCCGGTAAATTTAAAAAACGGTCCTGCCGGTATTTAAATAATTGAATAACGACTTTTCGCACGTTCGGCCTCATTCTGACAAAACGGCTATATATCAGAATATTTATCACAAAAAGGCTAAAAAGCAAATATTAATCCTACCTGAAGATGATCGATGTTAGTGTTAAATAAGGTCTCAGTAATATTTCACGTTACGTCTTCAACAATATCCAACAACACCGAGCTGATTTTCTGGACTAACGTCCGTTAATTCGGCAAAAATCTGTCAGCACAATTAGCGACTTCAGAGCGTAAAAGCTGCTACAAAATAGACAATATTCTCGAGAAGAAATTTGTACCACAACTTTTACAAGTTCCAAACATCACGAAAGCTAATGGTCGATTGGTCGTACAAATTTAATACACATATTAAGATAAATACAGTTACTCAAAAATATATTACAGTACAGTAATTGTACCCGGTAAGTCAGTCATTAAGACCCATTAAGAATCCATGACCATCCAGTTTTATTTTCGCTAATTTAAGGTTGAGGTCCAGCACAATGATCACCATAAATTTATTACGGGCACCAGTTTCGGGGAATATTGGTATTTACGGTGAAAAAGTTCTAGGCTCTTTCTTTTATGGCTCGTAAACGAGCCAATAAATTACCGTATGTCTGACCTACTATCGTTTTATAGAGTTTTTATATATTTTTCAGTTTGTATGTAATTTTTCATTTTTTTTTCAATAGGCACGTTCAGTTTCTAAGAATTTCGCTTCTCCTTTTGAAAAAGATAATTTTTGTGAAAAAGTGACTTTTCATTGAACGCACTCATGCTCAACACCGAAATTGACTAAACGTGACGGATGTGACGTAAAAAACGTCATATCCATTTTACAAAAGATATCTACGATCAAAAGTCACTTCTCTTTTAGAAACTGAACGTGCCTATTTTTTTCATTTTAAAAGTAAACAAAAATTATTTTTTGATTCTTTATTTGTCAATTTCAATTTTAATGTCTCCCCATTCCCAATTTTCAATTTAATTTTCTTACGCGCCATTATTTTTTTCAATATCCCCGTAAAATCTAATGCGTTAATAATTTTGTTTGAATTTCCTTCCCTCGGTTTACAAATGGAATAAGAAATTAAAACTGTAGCAATTCTTTAACAACAATATAAAACTGTTTAGAGATCGAGTACAATTTAAAACACCAAAATTTAGAATAGATTTTGCATGAAAAAATAACTAAGTGGACGCTCAGGTCCAAGTGATCGTGCAAGATATTTTATAACCAACCGTTACTAATTGCATAAAATAGTTAATTTTGCTTACCTAGCATTTGGTCTAAATGGTTAAAACGAATAAATGTAACAATTTTGGTGTCAACTGAGTACTCGCAGTAGACAACGCAAGTGTATGTCTTAAAAACTGCATCAAACGTGAGTTTGTGTTACGCATTACTCTCAGAAAAAGTAATCAAAAGTTGACATTTTCATTATATTTTTTTAAACCGTAAATTGAAATGCATAAATTTGGTCCGTTTCTTTTGAATATTCCATTAGCGTTGCGTTCTGTTTTCTGAGTTTCATTTTTTTCACGACTAAATTACAGGTTTCGTGAACATTCTGAGTAATGAAAAAAAGATTGATTTTTTGTCCGCAGATTATTTTTCAAATTTGGAATTAGTTTTCCGCGACCTCAGAGAACCGCAATTGTTTTTTTGCTTACATGTTACAACTTTAATACCAGTCTTAAATATTGACTGAATAAATTTTTAAAACTTTCCAATTGCTGCTTACAGACCTAAAGTGTGGAAAAAATTGTTGGTCTGTTTTTGGCAGAAAAACAAGGCATTGAAGGTCGTGAGCTATTTTTTGGCAGGATGAAAACATGGACATTGTGTCGAAACATAATTTTTGTAAAATAAACATAATTGAACGCGAGAAACTCACCAAAATGGTTATGAGTTTTGAGTTTTCACGCTTTTTAGAGGTGGGAAAATTTTCGTTTTAATTTTTGGAATTTTGAGATTTTTATGGTGATTTTGGAAATGTTTTGATGGCAATTCAGAAGTTTTTTGGTGGTTTAGTTGTTGTCAGGGGCGACATTTTTTTGGAGTACCGTAGTGCGGAGAAGCGAATTCAATTATTTCCAGGGGGTCAAATGGAAAATAGATGAAAATATTGAATAAAAATCAAGTAAAAAATGCAGGATAGAAAGATGAATTATTTTAGGCTATTTTGGAATTTTGACATTCTTCGAATTTTCACAGTTTAAAATTTTTGCATCACGCGCGGTGAAAAATTTCAAACTTCAAGGCAAACATTTTTTTTTAAAATCGAAGAAAATCATTGGTGAAACGAATGAAAAACAATACAAAATAGAAGTATAACACCCATATCTAACCTAAAATTCAAAACGCAGAACGTAAAATTTTCAATGATTTTCGTGAACGCGTAGCGAAGCAAAATTCAAAAATCAACGCGGTTAATTAACTAAACTCTCTCCATACATTCCGTAATTACTTAAAACACCATAATCAGCAACCAATAACAATTAGAAAACAAATTGCTTACCTTTTTCGTATACAAGCCACACTTCATGAAGATTTTACGCGATTGTCGATGCACTTCACTCACACACACAAATTACCATCGGCAACTTTCAAAATAAACAACACACTTCGTTTCCATCTACCAACCTCGATATATAACCACATTTAAATATTTTCTCCATTAAATTCCGAACTGCACTGCACTTGAACAAATTTTGTTGTCTGTAGTTTTTACATTTAGAGTGGTATTATTCAGTTTTCATTTTCTTTCCAACCACGTCCATATTTTTCTCACTAACTCCAAACTCATTGGTCTCATTGGTAAAAAAAACGAGTCAAAACTTCGAAAAATGTTATTTTACTCATCCAAATATTCATTGGCCGCCATCTTTGAGGAAAAAAGTCTTTAGCGCATCCGTGCGGTTAAGTATGCAACTACTGCAAAGACGCACTCATGCTTCAGCGCATAAGAATTAACGCTGTATTGATAGAAATACACGTGTTAATGTACGATAAATAACTTTTCAAATTTTCTTTCAATATCACGAACAAAACAGCGAGAAAATTTTCCACTGTTAGATGACGTGTTTATTTTCGGAGTTTTTTGGTTTATTGGTGCGTTTGAGAAGTGCGCGCGAATAATGCGTGAAGCGGTTGGAATTTGTTTTTAATCCCTAAAAATAGTTCAGAATGTCGCATTTCGTAATATAACAAAAAATTTGCAAGGAAATCTGCCAAAACGTTTTTTAGTTGTGAATTTTCGTTTTTTTCTCGAGGACATTTTAGGGGTCGGAAAATTTTTGTTTTGATTTTTGGAATTTTGAGGTTTTTCGGTGTTAATTTGGATATTTTTGATGTTTTGGGTATTGTCAGAAACAAGTTGTTGATGGTGTTATGCTGGGAAGCGAATTTCATTACCGTATTTGAATTTTGAGGCTATCAATTTGAAAATCGAAGAAACTCATTGAAAACAAATGAAAAACAATGCAAATATCACCAAAAATTATTAATGTTAAATGTAACATCAATGTTTAACCTACAATTCAAAACGCAAACCGCAAAATATTCAATCACTGTCGTGTTGCGCAGCGAAGCAAAATTAAAAATTCCAGGCGGTCAATATGAAAATTGTCTAATTTCAACAAAAATATTATTGTCTTTAAAAACTTAAATCCAACCAGTTTCCCCTAATGTGCAATCCTATTTTCATTTATGCTCCAATCACCAATTTTTTGTTGTTGTTCGTTTACCCTTGAAATTTAAAAGTGTTCATCTACTCATTTTTTATTTTTTATTCCAAATTTTCTAACAGCAATGCAAATTTGCCGAATAATAACATCACGTTTATATTCTGGATTCCTAACTGCCCACAATTCACCAAGCTCTCCATATTTTCCGTAATTATTCGAAAAATCATAACCAACACGCTATATCAATAATTGATATTGGATGTAGTTTCTATTTATTAGAAAACAAATTGCTTACCTTTTTTGTACACGAGCCAAACGCAGGAAAGATCATTCGGAATGATCTGTGCACCTCATCCTCCCACACAAATTACTCTCGGCGACTTATCTCCAAGTCAAAAACACACTTTGTTTCCAATTAAAACGTTGTCTATGGAAGCAAATTTCACTACATTCTCGTTTAAATCTCGAACAAAACCGCGCAAAAAATTTCAGCTCGTGTTGGAAAATTCGACATTTGTAATAGACGCGTCTGCTTAATTTCCATTGAGAGTGCACATCGTCTTCCAGTGGTGTTGACAACGCTGTTTCAGTTCACTGACAGTAATTTTTCATTGATTTCGTTGTTTTCAAGTGGTAGAGAGCAACTACGTATACACGAGAATTTCCCCTTGACGACGACGAAATACGTAAAATAATGTCTGCAAAAAAAAAAAAAATTATAATTAGTGATATTCACGATAAACGATTGGATAATATTGTCAAAAATGTTAGCATAGAATCAATAACGATGCTTGAATTGAATTTTGAAAATTTAATGTAAACTGCTTCTCCAAATGTAAATTCACGTATTTTTAAAAAAAAACTGCAACTGACATCAATATATTTCTTTTTAATTAAATCTAAAATCCTTCCCGTTGTCAACTTTCTCATGTTACTCAATGTATTCTGGAGATCTTTTAGGGAACATAATATTTACTAACAACGAAGGAAATTAAAATTCGATCAATCCGTTTAACTGTAAAAATATTTGTGGTTCTGATTCAATCTGAAAATTAATTTTAAACCGATACAGCACTCCAAATAAGCATTCCTCGATAGACGCGTCATTTATTGCGTAGTAATATTACAACAACACATATCAATCCAGTTAGTGATGATATTTTTGGAACGTGCATTTTAATTTATTGTAAAAATACAATCATTGCAGCTTGCAGAAAGAGTTTAAAGAGTTATACATTCATTAGTTGTATTTGTGGCACTACTATATCATCAATAATTACAAACAGTGTCTATGACAGAATTTATGATTAAATCTCACACATTGTTAATACTGTAAGTATGAATGACGATTAAAGTAATTTAAGTTAGGTATATTTGATAAATTGTGCTAATTATTTAAGGCCAAGCTAGTTATTGAATTCCACAATCATTTACGAGACAAAGTGCAAATACAATTATCATTGCCAAAACAATCAGCTATTTCAAAGATTGGCAAATTATTTGTGAATTTTGAAGTTGAAAAATTGTTAGTGGATATTCTTGCAACGCGAGTTGTGTGTCGAGGTTAACAACAAAAGGACTCGATGGTGGATTAGCATTTGTAAATAACAAAAGTGAATTAGGATAATGATTAATACGTTAGTATGATCGTTAAGATAACAGTTAAAGTGATAACGTTAATATTATCAGGATAAAAATGTATAATTAATACGCGAGAGGAATAATATAACGGTGAAATGTTAACCACGCTCGGATAACCGCGCGTTGCAATAATTCAGCAACGACCAAGACAGAAATTCCTAAAGTAATTCCGCAGATGTTTCCTAAATCGCAGAGCAGGGAGCTCAAGGTGTAGCGTTCAACTTCGATTATATTTTCAAATACATTTTTGGTCATGAAGACAACAATTGATATTTCGCCTGAAATTTCATCTGTTGATACGGTAATCGCTGTGCTAAGAATTTTTTCTTCGCATTTTCTCCGGCACTGGCAAAGATGTCCTAGGAGAACGCCGGCAGAAATTTCGGTGTATTTTTGACGACTCACTTTAGCCATCGATACTGTCGAACATTCGACGTAGGCATCGGATATTTTTGGGAAAAAAGGCAATCTGCCGTTAAAATAATTGAAGAAAAATTAAAATTTACGCTAAATGAAAAATCGATTTATTAATACAGCATTTACTGTACCGACACAAATTTGCTTTAGCCAGTCGGTCGCGCAAACACGTTCGTTCGCACGCGTTAAAAGCGTCTTCGTTATCGCACGGCTGAGACGTCACGTTTAATCGCCTAATCTGATTTAATTAAAAGATATATCGCGTACATCAGTTAGAATATATATTAGCCGCTAATTAATCCATCGGATTCCGAAGCTAACGGTATTAAACTTAAAAAAAATTATTTAACCAAATTAAAATTCTTCAAATACCGTAAACCAATCGTAATTTAATATAAAACCTCCACAAAATAGCAAATATTCAACTTCAACGCTAAAAACGTACGGTAGTTAAGGAGTAATCAAGTGAGGTAACTCCTAATGATAATTTCACTCCAGACAGTATATTATACGAATCTGATCCTGGGTGGTCAGTAAATATCTGAACAAAACCGTAAAAAAACATTTTAGTATAGTGGAACCGTGAAAAGTTACTCTTTAATCGACATTACTTCGACAAGCCTATTTGAACACAGTTTATCTGCCCGGGAAATAAAACTTGCAACCAGCAGAGATTGTCGCCCGGAATATTTAGTGCTATCTACGAAAATATAAATATCACATGTTATATCCAATTTGCGAAAATAATTTTTAACCATACTAAATGTATAATGAGAGCAATCTCCCAAGTGCGTTTTAATTATGGTAGTAGGTTTACACTTTCCAATTACACCCTCTAAATAGAGAGAAATTGTTGATGCACTTTTTTTCCACAAAGTTTCCAGCGTGAAACTATTATCGAATCGAAACAGATCCAGTAAATCAACGTCGCACCAATACGTGAGGTTATTTTTGGTAGCAAACTCTCTCCTCGAGTCTTTTAATTCATTCCCCATTTTACATGCTGTAATCGATGGCAACGTCAAGTGGGATTTAATTTCAATTTCTACAACGCGTCCAATTGGGAATCGAAAATATAGTTTAACACGATCTTGCACCATCGTAAATGCCCACAAAGAGCAAAATGCGTAAATTAGAATCATAAATACTTTTCTTAAAGATTTCTCACGCGACGCAATAAATTTTGCTTTTTCGTTAAGCCGAACGACATCTTCGTAGCAACGATTAAATGTATCATCGATACTCTTAACCCTACGACGATTATTGACTAAACGGCGTTTAAGTTTGGCGCAACTGAATAAATCGTAAGTAACGTTTAAAATCGACAGCATCGTCAATCCCATAAACAAACACAGACTGCCAGCGATATCGATCAGCAAATCGATTAGGTCGTAGATTACGCGTTCTTGAAACGACGTTACAACTTCATCCAGATTAATATCGAAATCGCTAAAATTGACTGACCGCTGGATAATATGCGACGAGATGTCTAAAGATACCGTACTACACGACCTTTCGCAATTTTGCCTGCATTCCTCAGTATATTGCAGCCGTGAGCAATACCAAACTGATATATCCCAATTCTCGTACAATTCAAATTCGCCTTTGCAGGCGGGTAGGGTAATTCGTTTATCGTGAAATGGTAATCTTTAGAGAAAAAAAAATAAAACTGAAAATATTTGTTACTAGACAAACTTTGCCTAGAAATCCAACAAATTTAACATCTAACCTGCACTTAACTTCTTTGTTGGCTAAGTCCAAAAAGCATTTCTCTATGCATCGTGCTAATAAATTTTTGTGTACGCACCTAGACGCCTTTCTATTTACATACTCGTGCTGAAACATAGATAAAAATATCGTTTTTTTTCTTTGAGAATTTACGTTGCAAAACAACCTACAATTTTAATTGATATAATCAAATCCTTGGCGATATCATCTTCGTGAAATAGGTCAATATTTTGATTGGTGTGCAAATTTAAAAAAACCTGAAAATATTTAACATTGTAGAAAATTGATCGAACCAACCCATCGTTTGCGTAAAAATTTACATGTGTGTATCTTTCACGGAAATTTCCTTTAAAGATTTCAATTTGAAAAGATGACGCGTAATTACGATCTGCAGCTAACGGACAAACGTGAAATGTTTACAATGAACTAAAATTTAAAACTTACGCAATTTTAAAGTCGTGCAATAACCCAACGGGGTAATATCGTCTTTGTTTGATAATTTATTAAGTTTATCAACCTAAAATAATTTCACCTCTAAATTACTTCTATTAAAACATTACTATTTGTTAAAACCTTCGTTCCATTTCTGTTAATCTCGTAGTATCCACTAATAACGGTTTTGTCAGCATACGTCAATAATTTTGTGAAATTCTCTACTTCACGTTTTCTAATGAGTCGCCCTTCAATATCATACCAGTCGGACATTTTCGACGCGACATAATCAACGAAACTCGAACAAAATTTCATTTCAATTGGATCGACAACGTCCAGTCCCTTAAAATTCACATCTACCGCAACGGGGACAGACAGATAAAAAGATATTCTGTCCACGATTTGGTACAAACAGACGCAAAAACAACAGAGCAGAATTAAACCTCTCATGATTCGAAAAATTAAAGGAATATTCGAATCTAACATGTAATGAATTTCCGGCAAATTCAAATAAAGATGTCGTCGGTATTTAAATAACCGAAGAACGATTTTTCGCGCGTTCGGCCTCATTCTAACAAAACGGCTACATTAAAATCTTTACCATAATCAGCAATTACTAATTCTACCTGAAAATAATCGATGTTAACGGTCTCACCAATATTTAATTTCAAATCATCTGCAATGACATCAAACTGGATTTCTGAATAATCAACCTGTATACTAGTTCAGCAAGAATATTATAAAACAATCAACGAGTTTAGAGCGCAAAAGCTACATTACCGAGAATAGTCTCGAAGAAAAATTTGTTCCGTGCCAAATCGTTCCACGCTCCTAACATCACAAAAATAAACGATCGTAAAATTAAAAAAATACACAAATATAAATTCACGTATTAATATAAATATAAATTCTCGTATTAATATAAATACACATAAATATAAATTCTCGTGTTAATATAAATACACATAAATATAAATTCTCGTATTAATATAAATACACATAAATATAAATTCTCGTATTAATATAAATACACATAAATATAAATTCTCGTATTAATATAAATACACATAAATATATAGAAGTAAATGTATTTCTAATAAGTCAATCGTTGAGACCTATTATAACTCCATTATCATCCAATTTTATTTCGCAATTACGTGCCATAAATTTATCACCTGCACCGATTTCGGAGAATTTTGGTACTGTATTTACAAAGATATCCGGGGGATTTTTCGTCCGCAATTGTCTACTTCCATAATTGAACATATACGAAACTGTCAGTCTCCACAATTTATCGTCCCCACACGTGCTAAAATGGACCTTTTTATAATAGGACCAGCCACTTTATCGGACCAAATCGGTCATGTTCCGATGTGGTCCGATTAAGCGGATTCGACTGTATTAGCTTTTATCTAATCTGTGATCCTAATTATCTAAATTCTCTCCATACTAAGAGCATCGTTTGCTATTATAATGCAGGAACGGTTATTTGAAAATTACAATCAGTATCACACTAAATATCAAGTAGAAAGAAAACTGCTTACCTGATTGCTCGTACACTCGCCACACCACTCGGATGATTATATACGAATGACGCAGTCGATGTATTTCGTCCCACTCACAATTGTCGTCTCCAAAACGTCCACACTCGACAACAAATAAATTTTGTTGCCACGATTCCTAACGTCACGAAAACGAATGTATATATAAATATAAATAAATGTATTTAATACAATGTTGTGAGGGAGAGTTCATTTTTTAATCCCTCGACTAGTAATGTTACACCTATGTATAATTGTTTATGTTAACGCATCCGTTGCCAAGATGGCTTGTAGTGTGAATGTAACTGTGTAGTACGCTCAAAGTAAAAAGCTGTTTAATCTAACAAAAGTATGGATTATTTCAACTAAAAGTACAACATACAAGTACACCGATAAATATAAATACATGCGTTAATATAAATGCGCATGAATACGATATGTAAGTGTGCTTCCAGTAAGTCACCCAATGCGACCAATTAAAAATCCTTCACCGCCCAATTTAAAAGTAAGAAAAAATAATTTTTTCGTACTGTATTTGTCAATTTCAATTTTAAAGTCTCCCCATTTTTAATTTTCAATTCTAAGGCGCCCCAATCCGTTATTTTTCAATTTCCTGATAAAATATAATACGTTAATAATTTCGCTTGAAATTTCCTCCACTCGGTTTTACAAATGGAATAAGAAATAAGAAATTAAAACTACAGCATTTCTTTAAAAACAATGTAAAACTGTTTACTTTTTTCATTCGATCACTTTTTGGAATTTAAAACACCAAAATTTAGAATAGATTTTGCGTGAAAAAAATAACTGAGTCATCGTGCAAGGTAAGATATTTTAAAACCAATAGTTACTAATTGCATACAATTGTTAATTTTGCTTACCTAGCATTTGCTCTAACTGGTTAAAACGAATAAATGTAACAATTTTGGTATAACAGTTTCGGCGTACTCGCAGCAGATAATGCGAGTGTCTTAAAAACTGCATCAAACGCGAGTCTGTATTGCGTATTTCTCCCAGAAAAAATAATCAATAGTTGACATTTTCATTACATTTTTTTAAACCGTAAATTAAAAAACATAAATTTGTTCCGTTTCTTTTTAATATTCCATTAGCGTTGCGTTCTATTTTCTGGGTTTCATTTTTTTTATCACGACTAAATTACAGGTTTCGTGAACATTGTGAGTAATGAAAAAAGATTGATTTTTTTGTCCGCGGTTTATTTTAAAAATTTGAAATTAGTATTCCGCGATTTCAGAGAAAAGCAATTTTTTTTTTGCTGACATGTTACAACTTTAATACCAGTCTTAAATATTGATTGAATAAAATTTTAAAACTTTCCCATTGCTGCTTACAGTACCTAAAGAGTGGAAAAAATTGTTGGTCTGTTTTTTGCAGAAAAACAAGGCATTGAATTGAAGGTCGTAAATAATTTTTTGGCAGGATGAAAACAGTGAAATTGTGTCAAAACACAATTTTTGCAAAATAAACATAATTGATCGCGAGAAACTCAACAAAATGGTTTAGAGTTTTCAGTTTTGAGTTTTGAGTTTTTACGCTTTTTGGAGGTGGGAAAATTTTCGTTTTAATTATTGGAATTTTGAGATTTTGTTGGTGATTTTGGAAATGTTTTGATGGTAATTTAGAAATTTTGTGACTTTTTTGGTAATTTTGGAAATGTTTTGATGGTAATTTATAAATTTTTTGGTGGTTTAGTTGTTATCAGAGGTAACTTATTTTTTTGGAGTACCGGTACCGTAATGCGAAGAAGCGAATTTTATTATTTCCAGGGGGTCAAATTAAAAATCGATGAAAATATTGAATGAAAATCAAGTAAAAAATGCAGGATAGAAAGATGAATTATATTAGGCCATTTTGGAATTTTGAAATTCTTCAAATTTTCATAGTTTAGAATTTTTGCATCTCGCGCAGTGAAAAATTTCAAACTTCAAGGCAAAAATTTTTTTTTTTTAAATCGAAGAAAATCATTGGTGAAACGAATGAAAAACAATACAAAATAATAACAAATTAGTTTTTAGTATTAAATACAAGTATAACACCCATATCTAACCTAAAATTCAAAACGCAAAACGTAAAATTTTCAACGATTTTCGTGAATGCATAGAGAAGCAAAATTCAAAAATCAAGGCGGTCACTTACTAAACTCTCTCCATACTTTCCGTATTTATTTAAAACACCATAATCAGCAACCAATAACAATTAGAAAACAAATCGCTTACCTTTTTCGTATACACGCCACACTTCGTGAAGATTTTACGCGGTTGTCGGTGCACTTCACTCACACACACAAATTACTGACGGCAACTTTCAAAGTCAAAAACACACCTCCTTTCCATCCACCAACCTCCGAACAAAACCGCACATAAAATTTCACCCCATATTGGGAAATACGACGCCATTTACAATCTGACGTATCGTTTAATTTCACTGAGGATGCGCGCAGCCTTCTAACGACGATCCGTTTTAATATCGGTCAAAGTAAGTAAATTTTAAAGATTTCTACCTTACAAAAAACGATGGGTACGTCAACATTTCATCAAAAAAATTCTGTTTTCAAATTATACTCTTGGTTGTTTTTAATTGGGCAGAAAGATCGAACCTCGATAAGAATTTGTTATGAAGAGAATGGGTCAAAGTTTATAATTTTTATAAGTTTGTGGATGGATTTAATTTTTTATTGGTTAGCAAATCTATTTCATCGTTGAAACAAAATTTTTGCCCCGAACAGTGGTTACAACGAACTCAAAGTCGAGCAGCATTAATGTTTGTTCGTTTTAGTGTAAAAAATTTGTTACAACGAGAATGGAGACTACACACGTCACGAACACTAAATTTTACAACTAAAAATCAATCAGAATATTACATTTCGTTATACATAAAAAAATTTATGCACGAGGTAAAATCATAAAAATGCTTTTGAGTTTTCATTTTTCTTACTTTTTAGAGGTGGGAAAAATTGTTGTTTAAGTTTTTGGAATTTTGGTGACGTTTTGGTATTAATTTGGAAATCACAACCAACACGCAATATCAATAATTGATATTGGATGTTGTTTCTAATTATTAGAAAACAAATTGCTTACCTTTTTTGTACACGAGCCAAACTCAGGAAAGATCACGCGGAATGTCGGTGCACTTCATCCTCCCACACAAATTACTCTAGGCGACTCTCAAGTCAACGACGCAATTTGGTTCCAACTAAACCCAAATTTCACTACTTTCTCGTTTAAATATCGAACAAAATCGCGCAAAAAATTTTAGCTCGTGTTGGAAAATACGACGACATTTGTAATCGACGCGTCTGCTTAATTTCCATTGAGCGTGCCCATGGACTTCCAGTGGTGTTGACAACGTTGTTTCAGTTTACTTACAGTAATTTTTCATTGATGGCGTTGTTTTCAAGTGGTAGAGAGCAATTGCGTACACACAAGAATTTCCCCTTGACGACGACGAAATAAGCAAAATAATGTCTGCAACAAAAAAAATTTCTTAATTAGTGATATTCACGGTGAACGATTGGATAATAGTGTCAAAAATGTTAGCATAGAATCAATAACGTTGCTTGAATTGAATATTGAAAATTTAACGTTTACGGATAAGGTAAATTGCTTCTCCGATTGTAACTTCACGCATTTTTAAATTAAAACTAAAAACCTTTTCCGTTGTCAACTTCCTCATGTTACTCAATGAATTCTGGAGATCTTTTAGGGAACGTAATATTCACAGAAAGCGAAGGAAATTGAAATTCGATCAATCCGTTTAGCTGTAAAAATATTTGTTTCTGATCCAATCTAAAAATTAATTTTAAACCAATACAGTACTCTAAATAAACATTGCTCAATAGACGCGTCATTTATTGCATAGTAATATTACAATAACACTTATCAATCCAGTTAGTGATGATATTTTTGGAACGTGCATTTTATTCTAAAAATCATTGCAGCTTGTAGAAAGAATTTAAAGACTTACAATACATTCATTAGTTGTATTTGTGGTACTACTATGTCATCAATACTAATAATTACAAAGTGTCTTTGACAGAATTTATGATTAAAGCTCACACATTACTAATAAGTATAAATGACGATTAAAATAATTTAAGTTAGACATATTTGATAAATTGAGCTAATTATTATACACCAATCTGGTAATAGAATTCCACAGTCATTTACGTGACAATATGCAAATACAATTATATTTGCCAAAATAATCAACTATTTCAGAGATTGGCAAATTATTTGTGAATTTTGGAATTAAAAAATTGTCAGTGGATATTCTTGCAACGCGAGTTATGTGTCGAGGTTAACAACAAAAGGACTCGATGGTGGATTAGCACTTGTAAATAACAAAAGTGAATTAAGATAATGATTAATACGTTAGTATGATCGTTACGATAAACAGTTAAAGTGATAACGTTAATATTAACGGGGTAAAAATGTATAATTAATACGTGAGAGAAATAATATAACGGTGAAATGTTAACCACGATCGGATAACCGCGCGTTGCAATAATTCAGCAACGACCAGGACAGAAATTCCCAAAGTAATTCCGCAGACGTTTCCTAAATCACAGAGCAGGGAGCTCAAGGTGTAGCGTTCAACTTCGATTATATTTTCAAATACATTTTTGGTCATGAAGATATCAACTTTTACTACTCGTGGATTTTCTTCAGTTGATACTGTAATCGTTGTGCTAAGAATTTTATCTTCGCATTTTCTCCGGCACTGGCAAAGACGTCCTAGGAGAACGCCAGCAGCAATTTCGACGTATTTTCGACGACTCACTTTAGCCATCGATACTGTCGTACAGTCGACGTAGGCATCGGATATATTTGGGAAAAAAGGCAATCTGCCGTTAAAATATTTGAAGAAAAATTAAAATTTACGCTAAATGAAAGATCGATTTATTACTACAGCATTTATACTGTACCGACACAAATTTGCTTTAGCCAGTTGGTCGCGCAAACACGTTCGTTCGCACGCGTTAAAAGCATCTTCGTTATCGCACGGCTGAGACGTTACGTTCAATCGCCTAATCTGATTTAATTGAAAAATGTTTTGCATATACTGTATCAGTTTTATATAATATATTAGCCGCTAATTAATCCATGCTGATTCCGAAGCTAACGGTCTTAAAAAAAAATTATTTAACCAAATTAAAATTCTTCAAATACCGTAAACCAATTGTAATTTAATATAAAACCTTCACGAAACAGCAAATATTCAACTTCAACGCTAAAAACGTACAGTAGTAGAGTAGTAATCAAATTCATATTTAGATCCTTGTTGTAATTTCACTCCAGACAGTATATTATACGAATCTGATCTTGCGTGGTCAGTAAATATCTGAACAAAACCGTAAAAAAACATGTCAGTATAGTGGAACCGTGAAAAATTACTCTTCAATCGACTTTACTTCGACCATCCTGTTTGAACACAGTTTATCTTCTCGGGAAATAAAACCGGCACTCAGCAGAGATTCTCGCCCGGAATATTTAGTGCCATCTACGAAAATATAAATATCACATGTTATATCCAATTTGCGAGAATAATTTGTAACCATACTAAATGTACAATGAGAGCAATCTCCCAGGTGCGTTTTAATTATGGTAGGTTTATAATTTCCACTTATTCCATTTAAATAGAGATAAAATGTTAATGCACTTTTTTTCCACAAAGTTTCCAGCGTGAAACTATTATCGGATTGAAAAAGATCGAGTAAATCAACATCGCACCAACGCGTGAGGTTATTTTTGGTAGCAATCTCTTTCCTCAAGACATTTAATTCATTCCACATTCCACAAACGGTAATCGAAGGCAACGTCAATTGAGATTTAATTTCAATTTCGACAATCCGTCCAATTGGAAACCGAAAATATAATCGAACGCGATCTTGCGCCATCATAAATGCCAACAAAAAGCATAACGCGTAAATTAGATTCATCAATAGTTTCCTTAACGAGTTCTCGCGCGTCGCGATACTTTTTGCCTTTTCATTAAGCCGAGCGACACCTTCGTAGCAATGATTAAATGTATCATCGATACTCTTAACGCGACGACGATTATTGACTAATCGGCGTTTAAGTTTGGCGCAACTGAATAAATCGTAAGTAACGTTTAAAATGGATAGCATCGTCAATCCCATAAACAAGCACAGACTGCCAGCGATATCGATCAGCAAACCGATTAGGTCGTAGGTTACGCGTTCTTGAAACAACGTTACAATTTCATCCAGATTAACGTCGAAATCGCTAAAATTGTCTAACCGCTGAGTAATATGCGACGAGATGTCTAAAGATACCGTACTGCACGACCTTTCGCAATTTTGCTTGCATTGCTCACTATATTCCAGCTGTGAGCAATACAATACTGATATATGCCAATTCATGTACATTTCCAATTCGTCTTTGCATGCGGGTAGGGTAATTCGTTTATCGTGAAATTGTAATCTTTAGAGAGAAAAAAGTAAAACTGAAAATATTTGTTACTAGACAAACTTTGCCTAGAAATCCAATAAATTTAACATCTAACCTGCACTCAACGTGTTTTTTGGCTAAGTCCAAAAAGCATTTCTCTATGCATCGTGCTAATAAATTTTTGTGTACGCACCTATACTTCTTTCTATTTACATACTCGTGCTGAAACATCGAGAAAAATGTCGTTTTTTTTCTTTGAGAATTGACGTTGCAAAACAACCTACAATTTTAATTGATATAATCAAATCCTTGGGGATATCATGAATTCATGTTCGTGACGTATGTAAATATTTTGATTGGTGTGAAAATTTAATAAAACCTGAAAATATTTAACATTGTAGAAAATTGATCGAACCAACCCAACGTTTGCGTAAAAATTTACACGTGTGAATCTTCGACGGAATTTTCCTTTAATTATTTCAATTTGAAAAGATGTCGCGTAATTACGATCTGCTACTAACGGATAAACGTGAAATGTTTACAATGAACTAAAATTTAAAACTTACGCAATTTTAAAGTCGTGCAATAACCCAACGCGGTAATATCGTCTTTTTTTGATAATTTATTAAGTTTATCAACCTAAAATAATTTCTCCTCTTAATTACTTCTATTAAAACATTACTACTGTATTTCTTAATACCCTCGTTCCATTTTTGTTAATCTCGTAGTATCCAATAATAACGGTTTTGTTAGCATACGTCAATAATTTAGTGAAATTCTCTGCTTCACGATTTCTACCGAAATGCTTGTCATGTCTGTACCTGGAGTATATTTCGTGGTCGACATAATCGACGAAACTCGAACAAAATTTCATTTCAATTGGATCGACAACGTCCAGTCCCTTAAAATTCACATCTACCGCAACGGGGACAGACAGATAAAAAGATATTCTGTCCACGATTTGGTACAAACAGACGCAAAAACAACAGAGCAGAGTTATACCCCTCATGATTCGAAAAATTAAACGAATATTCGAATCTAATAGGTAATGAATTTCCGGCAAATTCAAATGAAGATGTCGTCGGTATTTAAATAACCGAAGAACGATTTTTCGTGCGTTCGGCCTCATTCTAACAAAACGGCTACATTAGAATCTTTACCATAATCAGCAATTACTAATTCTACCTGAAAATAATCGACGTTAACTTGAAATACGGTCTCACCAATATTTAATTTCAAATCATTCGCAACGACATCAAACTGGTTTTCTGAATAATCAACCTCTAGGCTAGTTCAGCAAGAACGAGCAATCAAATCAAAGAGTTTAGAGAGCAAATACTACACTACCGAGAATAGTCTCGAAGAGAAATGTGTTCCGTGCCAAGTCGTTCCACGCTCCTAACATCACGAAAACGAACGATCGTAAAAATACACAGATATAAATTCACGTATTAATATAAATACACATAAATATAAATTCACGTATTAATATAAATACACATGAATATAAATTCACATAAATATAAATTCACGTATTAATATAAATACACATAAATATAAATTCTCGTATTAATATAAATACACATAAATATAAATTCACGTATTAATATAAATACACATAAATATAAATTCACGTATTAATATAAATACATATAAATATAAATTCACATAAATATAAATTCACGTATTAATGTAAATGCGCATGAATACGATATATAATTCCATGATCATACAATTTATTTCGCCGAATTGGACCCGCTTTTACGGGCACCAGTTTCGAAGAATATTGGTGTTTACCAGAATACAGTAAGTTCTACGTGTATTATTTAATGGCTAGAAAACGAGATAATAAATTATTTCGGACTTTATATCGACGTGGAGATGAACTTTGTTGGATGTTATATTTTTACAGTTTGAACATTTTTCGTTTTCCACGTGACTTATCTTTTTTTTCTAATGTTTTCGATTTAAAATAAAAAAATTAAAATAAATTTTCGATATCGTACTTAATTTATCAACTTCAATTTTAAACTCTCTCTTTCTCAGTTTCCAATTTTATTTTCTTACTCAGCCTCAACCAACTTTCTGGATGGATTTTTAGTGGTTTGTAAATCTACTTCTTCGTTGTAACAAAACTTTTTGTCCCAAAAATTAGTTTCTATGATGTCAAAATTGAGGCGCGTTTTTGTTCGTTTTAGCATAAAAATTTGGTACATCGAGATTGGAGACTACACACGTCACAAAAACTAAATTTTACAACTAAAAATCGACCAGAATATTATATTTCGTTATACATAAAAAAAATACTGCACAAGGAATTTTGGTGACGTTTTAGTATTAATTTGAAAATTGTTTGTGCTGTGGGTATTGTTAGGGCATTTTAATTTTTTTGTGTTGTGGGAGAAGCGAATTTCGTCACTTGTACATTCCCATGTGGTGAATTTGAAAATCGGGAAAATATTGAATAAAAACTGAGAGTTGGTCTATTTTAGGGAAATTTTTGACTTTTCAACGGCTTAAATTTTTCATATTTTCGCGTCAATCACGAGGAAAAATTTCAAAATTCATTGCAAAAAATTATTGAAAATCGTAGAAACTCATTAAAAACAAATGAAAATTAATACAAAACATTAGCAAATTAAATATATCAGGTACGTCTAACCTACAATTCAAAACACAAACCGTAAAATTTTCAGTCACTTTCGTGTTGCGCAGCGAAGCACATTTCTAAAATCCAGGCGGTTAATTTGGAAATTATTCAATTTCAACCAAAATATTTTTGTCTTTAAAAACTTAAATCCAACCAGTTTCCCAGAATTTGCAATCCTATTTTCATTCACGCTCCAATCACCAATTTATTGATGTTGTGCGTTTACCCTTGAAATTTAAAAATGTTAATCTATTCATTTTTAATTTCTTCTTCCAAATTTTCTAACAGCAATGCAAATTTGCCGAATAATAGCATGACATTTATATCCTGGATTCATAACTGCCCGCATTTAACCGAGCTCTCCATATATTCCGTAATTATTCGAAAAATCACAACCAACACGCAATATCAATAATTGATATTGGATGTTGTTTCTAATTATTAGAAAACAAATTGCTTACCGTACCTTTTTTGTACACGAGCCAAACTCAGGAAAGATCAATCAGAATATCGGTGCACTTCATCCTCCCACACAAATTACTCTCGGCGACTCTACAAGTCAAACACACACTTTTTTTCCAATTATAACATTGTCTATGTAACCAAATTTCACAACTTTCTCGTTTAAATCGCGAACAAAAACGCGCAAAAAATTTCAGCTCGTGTTGGAAAATACGACGACATTTGTAATCGACGCGTCTGCTTAATTTCCATTGAGATGCACATCGTCTTCCAGTGGTGTTGACAACGCTGTTTCAGTTTACTGACAGTAATTTTTCATTGATGGTGTTGTTTTCCATTGGTAGAGAGCAACTACGTATACACGAAAATTTCCCGTTGACGACGACGAAATAAGTAAAATAATATCTGCAATAAAAAAAAATTCTTAGTGATATTCACGGTAAACGATTGGATAATATTGTGAAAAATGTTAGCATAGAATCAATAACGTTGCTTGAATTGAATTTTGAAAATTTAATGTTTACGGTTAATGTAAACTGCTTCTCTGATTGTAACTTCACGCATTTTTAAATTAAATCTAAAAACCTTTTCCGTTGTCAACTTCCTCATGTTACTCAATGTTTTCTGGAGATCTTTTAGGGAACATAATATTCACTGAAAACGAAGGAAATTAAATTTCGATCAATCCGTTTAGCTTAAAAATATTTGTGTTTCTGATCCAATCTGAAAATTAATTTTTAATCAGTACAGTAATCAACATAAACATTGCTCAGTAAACTCGTCATTTATTGCGTAGTAATATTACAACAACACTTATCAATCCAGTTAGTTATGATATTTTTGAAACATGCATTTTATTCTAAAAATACAATCACTGCAGCTTGTAGAAAGAGTTTAAAGAGTTAAAGAGACCAAGCTGGTTATTGAATTCCACAATCACTTAGGTGACAAAGTGCAAATACAATTACCGTTGCCAAAACAATCAGCTATTTCAGAGATCGGCAAATTATTTGTGAATTTTGGAATTGAAAAATTGTTAGTGGATACTCTTGCAACTCGAGTTGTGTGTCGAGGTTAACAACAAAAGGACTCGACAGTGGATTAGCACTTGTAAATAACAACAGTAAATTAAGATAATGATTAATACGTTAGTATGATCGTTAAGATGAACAGTTAAAGTGATAACGTTAATATCAACGGGGTAAAAATGTATTATTAAAATGTGAGAGGAATAATATAACGGTGAAATGTTAACCACGCTCGAATAACCGCGCGTTGCAATAATTCGGCAACGACTAGGACAGAAATTCCTAAAGTAATTCCGCAGATGTTTCCTAAATCGCAGAATAGGGAGCTCAAGGTGTAGCGCTCAACTTCGATTACATTTTCAAATACATTTTTCATCATCGAGACATCAATTAATAATGGGCTTGCACTTTCTTCTGTTGATATGGTAATCGCTGTGCTAAGAATTTTTTCTTCGCATTTTCTCCGGCACTGGCAAAGACGTCCGAGGAGAACGCCGGCAGCAATTTCGATGTATTTTCGACGACTCTCTTTAGCCATCGATACTGTCGTACAGTCGACGTAGGCATCGGATATTTTTGGGAAAAAAGGCAATCTGCCGTAAGAATATTTGAAGAAAAATTAAAATTTACGCTAAATAAAAGATCGATTTATTACTACAGCATTTACTGTACCGACACAAATTTTCTTTAGCCAGTCGGTCGCGCAAACACGTTCTTCCGCACGCGTTAAAAGCATCTTCGTTATCGCACGGCTGAGACGTTACGTTCAATCGCCTAATCTGATTTAATTGAAAAATATTTTGCATGCATCAGTTTTATAATATATATTAGCCGCTAATTAATCCAAGCGGATTCCGAAGCTAGGGGTATTAAACTAAAAAAAAATTAAAATTCTTCAAGTACCGTAAACCAATTGTAATTTAACATAAAACCTTCACGAAATAGCAAATTTTCATCTTCAACGCTAAAAACGTACGGTAGTAAAGGAGTAATCAAGTTCATATTTAGATCCTTGTTGTATTGTCACTCCAGACAATATATTATACGAATCTGACCCTGCGTGGTCGGTAAATATCTGAACAAATCCGTAAAAAAACATGTCAGTATAGTGGAACCGTGAAAAATTACTCTTCAATCGACTTTACTTCGAAAATCCTGTTTGAACACAGTTTTTCTACCTGGGAAGACACACTTGCACTTAGCAGAGATTGTCGTCCGGAATATTTAGTGCTATCTACGAAAATATAAATGTCACCTGTTATATCCAATTTGCGAGAATAATTTGTAACCATACTAAATGTATAATGATAGCAATCTCCCAGGTGCGTTTTAATTATGGTAAGCTGATAATTAACAATATTTCGTTTTGAATATAAATAAGTTGATCCTGCACTTTTTTTCCACAAAGTTTCCAACGTGAAACTATTATCGAATCGAAAAAGATCGAGTATATCAACATCGCACCAACGCGCGACGTTATTTTTGGTAGCAAACGCTTTCCTCGAGGCTTCTAATTCATTCCACATTCCACATACGGTAATCGAAGGCAACGTTAATTGAGATTTAATTTCAATTTCTACAACGCGTCCAATTGGGAATCGAAAATACTGTCCAACGCGATCTTGCGCCATCGTAAATGCCCATAAAGAGCATAAAGCATAAATTAGAATCATCAATAGTTTCCTTAAAAAGTTCTCGCGCGACGCAGTAGTTTTTGCATTTTCATTAAGCCTAACGACACCTTCGTAGCAACGATTAAATGTATCATGGATACTCTTAACGCGACGACGCTTATTGACTAAACGGCGTTTAAATTTGACGCAACTGAATAAATCGCAAATAACGCTTAAAATCGACAGCATCGTCAATCCCATAAACAAACCCAAACTGCCAGCGATATCGATCAGCAAATCGATTAGGTCGTAGATTACGCGTTCTTGAAATGACGTTACAACTTCATCCAGATTAACGTCGAAATCGCTAAAATTGCCTAACTGCTGGGTAATGTGCGACGAGATGTCTAAAGATACCGTACTGCATGACCTTTCGCAATTTTGCCTGCATTCTTTAGTATTATCCAGCTCTGAGTAAACCCGTACTGACGCATACCAATTTTTGTACAATTTAAATTCGCCTTTGCAGGCGGGTAGGGTAATTCGTTTGTCGTGAACTGGTAATCTTTAGAGAGAGAAAAAAATAACTGAAAATATTTGTTGCTAGACAAATTTTACCTGCAAATCCAATAAATTTAACATCTAACCTGCACTTAACTCTTTTATTGGCTAAGTCCAAAAAGCATTTCTCTATGCATCGTGCTAGTAAATTTTTGTGTACGCACCTAGACATCTTTCTATTTACATATTCGTGCTGAAACATCGAGAAAAATAACGTTTTTTCCCTTAAGAATTGACGTTGCAAAACAACCTACAATTTTAATTGATATAATCAAATTGTCAGCGATATTATGTTCGTGACGTATGAAAATTATTTGATGGGTGCGCCAATTTAAAAAAACCTGAAAATATTTAACATTGTAGAAAATTGATCGAACCAAACCACCGTTTGCGTAAAAATTTACGTGTGTGTATCTTCGACTGAATTCTTCTTTAAAGATTTCAATTTGAAAAGATGTCGCGTAATTACGATTTGCTACTAACGGATAAACGTGAAATGTTTACACTGAACCACAATTTAAAACTTACGCAATTTTAAAGTCGTGCAATAACCCAACGCAGTAATTTTGACTTTTTTTGATGATTTATTATGTTTGTCAACCTAAAATAATTTCACATCAGAATTACTTCTATTAAAACAGTACTATTTTTTAATACAGTACCCTCCTTCCATTTTTGTTAATCTCGTAGTATCCACTAATAACGGCTTTGTTAGCATACGTCAATAATTTAGTGAAATTCTCTGCTTCACGACTTCTACCGAAATGCTTGTCATGTCTATACCTGGAGTACATTTCGTGCTTGACATAATCGACGAAACTCGAACAAAATTTCATTTCAATGGGATCAATAACGTCCAGTCCATTAAAACTCACATCTACAGCAACGGGAGTTGACAGGTAAAAAGATATTCTGTCCTCGATTTGGTACAAACAGAAGCAAAAACAACAGAGCAGAATTATACCCCTCATGATTCGAAAAATTAAACGAATATTCGAATCTAATAGGTAATGAATTTCCGGCAAATTCAAATGAAGATGTCGTCGGTATTTAAATAATCGAAGAACGATTTTTCGCGCGTTCGGCCTCATTCTAACAAAACGACTACATTAGAATCTTTACCATAATCAGCAATTATTAATTCTACCTGAAAATAATCGGTGTTAACTTGAAATACGGTGTCACCAATATTTCATTTTAAATCATTCGCAACAACATCAAATTGGATTTCTGAATAATCAACCTCAATACTAGTTCAGCAAGAATATTATAACACAATCAACGAGTTTAGAGTGAAAAAACTACGTTACCGAGAATAGTCTCGAAGAGAAATTTGTTCCGTGCCAACTCGTTCCACGCTCCGAACATCACAAAAACGAATGACCGTAAAAATATAAAACAAACACATAAATATAAATACTCATAAATAAGTCAGTCCTTGAGATCTATTACAACTCCATTATCATCCGATTTTATTTCCTATTACGTGCCATAAATTTCTTGCCAGCACCGGTTTCGGAGAATTTTGGTACTGTATTTACAAATAATAAGTTCTACGTCTGTTATTTTACGTCAAGAAAACGACAGTAAATTATATCGGACATTGCGTCGACGTGAAGGTAAACATTATTGCGTGTTGTATGTATACGGTTTATACATTTTTCAATTTCCACGTAACTTTCAACTTTTTTCCAAGGATTTCGTTTTTTTAAAAAAAATAAAAAAATCAATTGGATACGTTATTTATCAATTTCAATTTTAAATTTCCACCTTCTTAATTTTCAATTTTATTTTCTTACTCACCTCAGTCACACCTTTTTTTTTTTTTAATTCCACGAAAAATCTAAAAGCAGTAATAATTTCGTTTAAAATTTCCCCCCTCGATTTTCCAAATTTGCGAAATAATAAATAATCGTAACTAAATAAAATATCCCCATATATTCCGTACAAAATCGCAAGAAAAATTGCCGTCCGCACTTCTGTTAGTTACGACGTCGTTTACAAACAATGCGCGTAACGTCACGCTTTTTTTCCACTGCGCATGTTTGTCGTTGGTTCAGTGGGATTAGGAGTAACACTCAGTCGCTTTAGCAATAACTGTCACGGGCATGTGCAGTCGAAGCTGCTCAGCTATTTTCACTGCAACTTGGAAAATAACATTAAATTTAAAACATTAATTGAAAATAATTTTCGACCATGGTAAAATAATTTAAGTGACGGAGCTCAAACATCAGCATTTATAGAGTACATTTTCGTTAACACCACCAAACTAACTATCAATCCACACCTCGAGTAAAACAACTATAAATTTACGTTGATTTTTAATCTTTTTTAGTGCAATTGCAACAGTGAACCACGAAATTGTTTTTCAAATAAATTTTCTTACCCATTTGAAATTCTCTAGCACAGGAAAAAAAATTAATAGTAAATCAGCGTGATTAGATAAAAACTTACATGAAGCTAAAAACAAAAGCAAAAACGGGACACGAAAATTTTTCAATCAATTTCGTGTTGTGCAGCGAAGCAAATTAAAAAAAATCCAGGCGATCATTTTGGGAATTTTCGATGTGACCTCAGATAACCGTACCATTTCCTCTCCTCTCCAGTTCTAATTAATTGTTAACAAATTAGTAAAATACAGCCTGAACGTGCACCTAGGCATCTACATCAAAGGCTTTTTCCCTAAAATGTTAGAAAATACAAAGTCCCTAAAACCTTACGGGGTAATAAATTATAAACTAACCTAAATTGTTAACAAATTAGTAGTAAAATTCAGCCTGCACTTGCGCCTAGGCGTTGACATCAAAGGTTTATTTTTTAAGCATGAGAAAATTCAATTTGTCCCTAAACTGTTAACAAATTATAAACTAGACTAAATTGTTAACAAAATCAGTAAAATTCAATTTGTCCCTATAAACTGTTAATAAATTATAAATTGTTAACATGTTAGTAAAATGCAGCCTGAACGTGCGCCTAGGCACTTACATCAAGGCTTTTTTCTAAAATATTAGAAAATTCAATTTGTCCCTAAAATGTTACGGACTAATAAATTATAAACTAGCCTAAATTGTTAACAAATTAGTAAAATATAGCCTGCATATGCGCCTAGCCACTTACATCAAAGGCTTTTTACCTAAAATGTTAGAAACTAAAATCCTTCCCAAAACTGTTAATAAATTATTACTAACCTAAATTATTACCAAATTAGTAAAATACGGCCTGAACATGCACCTAAGCACTTACATCAAAGGCTTTTTACCTGGTAGAAAATACAATGTCCCTAAACTATTAATAAATTACAAACTAGCCTAAATTGTTATCAAATTAGCAAAATATAGCCTGACCGTGCACATAGGCACTTACATCAAAGGCGTTCTCCCTAAAATGTTAGAAACTAAAATTATTCCCTAAACTGTTAATAAATTATCACTAACCTAAATTGTTACCAAATTACTCAAATACTGCCTGACCGTGCACATAGGCACTTACATCAAAGGCGTTCTCCCTAAAATGTTAGAAACTAAAATTATTCCCTAAACTGTTAATAAATTAAAAACTAACCTAAATTGTTATCAAATTAGCAAAATATAGCCTGACCGTGCACATAGGCACTTACATCAAAGGCTTTCTCCCTAAAATGTTAGAAACTAAAATTATTCCCTAAACTGTTAATAAATTATCACTAACCTAAATTGTTACCAAA
>JAQIWS010000265.1:0-30478 GCA_034696085.1 Stigmatogaster subterranea | reverse complement strand
GTTTAAGTGAAGAAGAAATGGACCAATTTTTTGTAGGCTTAAGTTTGAGTAATATTAACCGTGTAAATATTCTCGTGATAATGATTATCGCTGTTTTTATCAGTCGCTTGTAAAAATGTAGAAAAATATTTTTTTTTGGTTTTGTTGGTTACGAAGCGTGATTAAAATTTTATTCATTACTCTAGACTTCAATTGTACTTCCTGAACAATTATAACTTAATTTACTTAATGCTTAATCACGTGGGATGATAATCTCAGGTTTGGATTATATAAATAAGCCCCAAAAAAATTGACTGGGGAAAAGTTGATTATATTATTTCCTTCACAAATTATATTCGTTCTCTAATAATTATTTAAAATACTTTAAAAATTTTATGTTGTTTGTATCGACATTATCCTTTAACTTTAAGAACGGTTTATTTTAAGCGTAGTTCAAAATTCTGTTAAATAGCTTCAATTAGCGGCAAAGTCGCGTGGGCGCGTTCGTTGGCCGTCTGGACAAAATTCACACTAAATATTCTCACTTTTGTTGCAGTTTTGTGCGCAAGGGAAAAGTACAGGAAAGACAATAATTTTACGACTGAAGTAATTAGCCTATTTTAAGATATACAAATTGCGCTTCCTGCAACGCATAATTATACAATCAGACAAATTTGCTACTAATCTCATTCAGGGAGCCTTGAATAAAGAAATGTTGTTGTTTACAAATTGTGTTATTTACTAATACAGACAGGAAAATTGTCAACTTTCTTTTATGTTGGCAAAGATTAAAGTAATAAAAAATCAAAAAAACAAGTTTTTATGTTTCATAAAATAAAAAGAGATTTAAAAAAATGTTAATTTATTACTGCTTTGTAAAAAAAATATACCATAATTAAGTTTTTAAAAGCTGACTCAGTTAGCAAACGCACTCCCCAGTTTGTGTTGGTCATGGGAAACATAAGACGAATTATCTCACTTACCCAATTACTTATGATTAGGCTTAGCTACACACAGACCACATTGTGTAGATTAGCGTTGCCAGTCACGGAGTACAAATAACGTACAGAAAAAGTATGTTTTGCGTATCACTTATCACAGGTAAGAATTTTGTTTTACATGTATTTTGAAAATTGACACTGTAAAATATTTTATTTTTTCTGCTGAATTATAGTTTTAATTTGTCTTTTAAACGAGCCACTGTTGATTCAAACGAATCCCTCCAATGAGGAATGTGAAGAACTCTTGAGAGACGCCGAAAATTCTTGGACTGATCACTCTGAACAACCAAAATGCACTGAAAAGTATTACGAATCACATTTTTATTAAATTTACCTATGATATTTTCATGAGAATTTGCAATTAACACTGTGATTTTATCAGCGATCCGATCATCGATCGTATTTCTGGTATTCTTGTTGATGCATCGCTGTGTCCTGAGTACGTCATTACCGAAATTAAAATTTTGAATGCGGTGTTTCAAGATTTGCACAATGCTGTTTGCGATGATAAAGATTTACACAGAGGTAAATTGCAATTACAATTTATTTTTTTTGTCAGTTACATTTTTTCCATATTTTATTTTTGTCAGATTTTGCTGCGAAAGCTCCCTGCTGGTACGTGGCTAGAAATTGTGTTTTCAAAACAGCTAAAAGTATACACAGCGATGACGAAGTTACACCAGAAATATGCAGGTATTTTCGTTAAATTTGTTTTGTGTAATTTTTAATTAGTAATTAATTTACACCCAAAAATAACACTTTTTTTTAACAGGCAATTAGATGAAGAATTTGAGACGTGCAGAGACGTCTGGTGTGAGGAATTGCAAGTAACTCTTCTCGACTACTTTAAGAATAGGTCTCCTTGTTCAACGATGGAGTACAATTCATCAATAAGAAAAGATAGTAATTTTATTGCATCTATTTGGTCGATATTATTGTTAGTTTTGTAATCTTGTGTAATTGTATTTTTCTCTTGAAAAAATTTTGACCCCCAAAATTTTCAACAGTGCTAAACATGATATTTGTGCTATAATTATTACATCACTGTTGCTGTAAAGTATCTTTTGTCATCATAAAATTGCTAGCATACCATTGCAATAATAAAGCTTTGTAAACGGATAGTTTTCATTGAAATTGATACACATTTTTGCACAGATGCTCAAGAAAAAATTTTTAAAGCAAGTAGGTCAATATTGAAAAATTTTATTTCTTGTATCAGTAAGTTTGAGATATACCACGCTAACGACATGTTGCTGAATTCGTTCACTGCATTTGCATGTAAGTATGCAGTACAGCGATTTTTCTACTCATTCATTTTGGAATTTCTACCAATTTAAATACAGTTTTTGAATTTAAACTCTGTGATTATAATTATAATTAAAATTACATTTTATTTTGTAGTTATTTGTATTGTGTCGCCGTCTTATCAAATTGATAGTTGGGCAGTACTGGACTCACAATGTAAACGTGTTGCTGAGAAAGTTGACAAGTGCTGGACAGAGCACTCGGATAGACCTGATTGTACAAACGAGTAAAATTTATTTTTATTGTCTATTTTTTACAAACAAAAATTTTGCCAGTTGAGAATTAAAATTATTTACTTAGAGGTGAAGTTGTTGTTTGTGGCCAAGATGAAACGCAGAGACTTCGTTTATGCAGCAGAGAAATTCAAAACAAAGCCAAAACGACAGTAAATAATTACAAAGCTATAGTCGATGGTCTTTGTGACAACAAAGACATGCAGTCTGGTAAATTTATTTACTACGTTACAAACAACCGTAAAATTATTTTTCAAAAATTGTATTCTTTTTAGAATTTGACAAACGACCGTCGTGTTGGTACACGGCTCGAAATTGTGCGATGGCATTTCTCAATAAAACTACAAACTCAGATAATCTTAACACAGAAGAATGCAAGTTAGTATAAATATTCTCAGATTTTTATATTATACATTAGATATTGGAATAATAAATCTTTAATTCAGGGAAGCAGTTGGGGAGGCAGAAGATTGTGCAGAGTATGATCCTTGGTGTGCGGATTTGCAAACCAACCTCACCATAGCTGCCTACGAAAATTCTGAGTGCATGGATGTTTATCCTGAAGGTCAAAAACTCGTCAGTTTGGCGCCAATTTTAACAGCTACGTGTAAGTTGGAATTAATTGCGTTTTCTGTTTACTGCGCGTACTGGATTATGTAATTTAAACTGTAAGATTTATTATATATATTTATCTTTCTATTCCTTAAAAAAAATTATACTAAAAAAAGTGTAGTTTATGTAAGACGGTTGGTATACTAGCTTGAAAATAAATAAAGGAAATAAACGTTTCAATTAATTTCATAACAAATTAAAGACGTGATTCAAACATCCTGTAGAAATTAGGTCACAACGGAGTTGATGCCAGCCTACGTTTTTTTTTTGAAATTCCAGTTTACAAAAATTTAAAAAAGGGGGTTATAATTTAATTAAAACTGTTCAAGTTAAAGTTACACAGCAAACGAATTTATTATCGACATTCAACGTAAATCTGATCTGATATCTTCGAATGAAACATAAATTAAAGTCAACATCAGTTTGCTGTGTCTGGTGGAGAGTTGGAGTTAACTCGTGAATTGAAAACAAATAACTTCACATTATGTAAATAACAATTTATTTCCTGCTCACAATTATACTTTACTTTTACTTAATTTGAAACCCACGATTTAAACCCAAGAAAGAATTTTCAGTGTTCACACAGACATCGACCATGGCACACGCTAAACTTTCACTCATCTTATTTTCTACTGTTGTTACAGGTATGTGTTTTACTCCAAAAATTTAGTCACTACTGTAAAAAGTTACTTCATTGCAGCAATGTTACTATCAATTTTTATTTTTATTTATTTCAGTGTTGCATTTGGCGCAGTTGAGTGTTCAGTTCGAAGGATGGTCGATACATGAAACTAAATGCTCTAATTATGCGGAAAAAGCAGATGAATGCTGGATAGAACATTCTGACGTTCCATCCTGCGATGATGAGTAAGGATGACCCGAATTTTTGCCCTAAAAATTTTAATATCATAAATTAATTGTCGGTTGCAGTGATAAATTAGTCGAATGTGCTAATGACGCAAAGAACGACGCTCGTCATTGCAAAGACGAAATAAAAGATGCAATCAACGAGAAATATAACATGTACAAAACATTGCACGATACGTTGTGCGATAATAAGGAATTACGCGATGGTGATATGTAACAAAATTTTTTAAAATTATTATATTTGCTCCAACTTTGTATTTTATTAAAGAGTTTGAGAAAAAATCCGTCTGTTGGCATACAGCACGGACGTGCGCCACCACATTGGCTGGAATGTCAGATGAAAGCGAAGAAGTTAGCGAAGAGGAATGCAGGTAAATTTAAGTTAAATAAATTTGAGGTAATTTGAGTTTGTTCAAAAAATTTTAATGTTTATTTCTCGTTTATGTAGTAAATTGTTGGACTCCTTGGATAGTTGCAATTCAATTTCCGGAGGTTGTCTCGATATTCAAACCAATTTCACTTTTGAAGTTTTTGAGAAGTCTGCATGCGTCGCCCACGCAGAGAAGTTGCTTAGTAACTTGAACGCTGCCGGCGTTACTTTTTGTAATTCCATCATTGTGCTTCTCGTAACATGTCTTGTTGCTAGTGTCAACTGGTGAAAGATTGTTGATTTAGAGATATGCTTTAATTTCGTCGTAATCTTTATGTAGTCGACCTTGCTTGAAAATTAATACACTTCCGTGGTGTAGTTTTTGATTGAAAAGAATAAAAAAATATATTTTTTCCTCGATATATGAAATACTAGTATTTATTAAAAACTTGACAATATGTAAATCTCGTAATAAATTTTCACGACAAATAAATTTAAATATACGTCATACGAAGATGTCACCTTAAACTGTCAGTTTAAAATCAATTAAGAAAGAATAAACGTTTCAAAAACGACCAACTTGACCTTCAGTGAATTTAATATTAGAATACAAACATTATTTTCAACTGACAAACAAGGACAATTGAACTTGAGCGCCGATATTTTACATTTTTCCGCCACGTTTTTCTTTGATTCTCATGACGTAACTTAAAATTGAACAGCTGAGCAAAGAGTAATTGTAATCGCTTCCTTAGAGATATAGGTCAAGTTGATTCCTGTTTTAAGTGTGAGATGAACTCAGGATGACGGCCGTCGCCAGAATTTTCATCTTAAGCAACATCGTCGGTGAGTGTTTTCCTTCGTTATTAATTTTAAATCGTGAGTTGGTTTTTACCTTTGAAAAATCGTGCGAGAACACTTTTACGATAATTGTATCGCAATGACGTAAGTTACGTACACTTTATTAAATTTATAACTGGCGCATTTTAATTGTACTCAATACTTTTATTTCTTAGCGTTAGGATCAATCGCTTACATGGGCTCGTTGGAAGACATGCAGTGCGATTATTTGCTACAAATAGTGGACGATTGCTGGGATAAATATACATCAATGCCATCATGCAACAACGTGTAAATTTATAATTTATAATTTATAACTACATTTTGATTTTACGTCAAAATTTAAATTTTTTAAAAGTACAATTTTACATGTGCATGAAAATTTTATTTTCCATATTTTCCATATTTTCCATATTTTCATTTTTATAAATTTTTTTTTGTTTTAAATTACAATGATGTTAGACAAGATCCTCTGGTTCAGTGTGCTCGTGATCAGAAAAATTCAGCTGAAAGAATGGGATGCAACGACAAACAACAAGAAACACTCAATATTTTATGGACCATTTACGTAACCTTCAGAGAAACGCTATGTTCGGACCCCAAACTACACGATGGTACAAATTTATGCAAATTATCTTGATCAAAATAACACCAGTTTACAAATCTTTAACCAGAATTTGTCGAAAAATCTTCTTGTTGGAGTAACGTCAGAAGTTGCGCTCCAGTTTTTGCAGCCACACCTGCTCAAGAAGGACTACAAACGCACCAATGCAGGTAAGATAATAATTTCACAAGTGTATATTACGGAAATTAATTTCACCTTCATTTTCGACAGCGTTATATTTGAAGAAATGCAAGATTGTAACAAGCAGGCCGTCACTACGTGCACTAACGTTTTGCATCGTTTTGCAGCAGTAATGGCAAGCAGAACACCGTGTTCCGAACACATGGAAGTACCACTGATTCACAACGGCGTAATTCGTCGTACACCTTGTCTTTTACATATATTGCTTGCCGTTATCGCGTCCTTAAATATTTTCATTTGACAGTGATAAATCTCGCTTAATAATTTCCTTAAAAATCAAAATATCACTTATTTCTTACAATTATTATAATATTTAGATATATTTTGTAGAATATTTTTGTCTTACTTTGAAATTAAATGTGCAAAAAAAATAAATTACAAAATAGCCGTTGAAAAATAAATTAATTCCGTGACTAACGCCTAATTTTCTGTTAGTCGACATTTTTCGCAATACCCATAGTGCAACGCGTGACGTCATTCTGTGGAGTAACCCGGAAGAAGAATAATTTATTGTGATAATTGAGATCACTTTTCTTACGTCCTTGGTCGGTAGAATCGTTCATTCGTCTTTACTCTCATCAGGTCACCAACAACTCGACTTTCCAGTCATGTCCACGTCGACATTTGTAGCTTTAATCGGTAAGCTAACACATTTTTGTGCAATTATCTATATTGAAATCTTGCAAAGATCTTGCTATCTTTTCTACCCATATGCTACCAATCGTCCAATATTTCGTAATATTAGATTTGGTGCTTGTCGAAAAAATATTTAAAATACTGATGGTATTTAAAAATTTTTATTTAAAAAACTAAAGCAATGGATATTTGGTGCTTATCTTATCCTACACTTCAAAAATAATTTCTCACTCAAAATACTTCAAAATAAATTTGTATATAATACCCCTTACGTAAACATAAAGGAGTGTCAAATTTTTAATGATTTCCGATTGAATATTCAAGAGTTAGTCAGTACAGGATGTGACCTTTAATAAGTTCAATCACGTTACTCACTATAAATCACAAAATATAATTGCAAATGCCAATCATCAAATCACATGCGGTGAAAACCGTTAACAAACTTAGTATTTAAGCAGGCAAACGTATCAATCTTCTTCAGAACGAATCTCACTCTCAACCACGAAACTCTCAAATGGGCAATTTTAATTTTTTTACAGTTTTCACCATTGTTTGTTGGAAAACCACGTCAGCAGAAGTTGAATATGCCCATGCTTGCTTGGCTACAATAAACGTTATGGATTGCTGGAGAGAATACCACGCTATACCACCGTGTACAGGCACGTAAGTATTAATCCACGAAAAAAAAAATTTTGTAGTTTGTTGTTAGGGTGAGGCAAAATCTAAGTTATAGACTTATATCGCTATAAGATGCTGTTTGTTATGTAAAAGAATTGTAATTGAAGATAACAAAGGATCAAGGGCAGAGTGTCGAGTTAAAAAGAAGAAAACCCTTTTTTTTAACGTGTTTTTTTATTTCTTTTTATAGTTGGGATGCTTAATTATATTCGTGTTATTCACACTTAAAAGTTATTCTCTCTATTGAATAATTGCAATCCCACTATAACTGTTTTGATTGAGTATGGTAGAAACCATTCTGTTTCTCACTACTCACAATTGAAAACTTTTTATACAAAAGGCTAATTTGAGTAAATTACAGTTCGCGACGAATTTTTCTCGTTTAAATTAAACTCTTCTGGCTTTTGTCGAGGTTAGAAGTCAACTGATGACTTGTGCTGAGCACGAAGCGTCGACTGTACGAGATTGTCGACACGAAAAAATTCGAGACGCTGTCGATAATATGTTGGAAGATTTCGAAGTCAGCGAAGACGCTCTTTGCGATAATAGGAAATTAAAACAGGGTATAATTTTTCTCGATAATACCTCTATAGATAAAATTAACCAGTTATAATTTGTTTTAGAATTTTCGACCAACGCCTATTGCTGGAGCCAAGCCAGGTTGTGCGCGATAGAATTGGTAGCGCCAGCTTTGAGTGAAGAAACCGAGGAAGATAACTGCGAGTAAGTTCTAAATTAATAAAATATAACCATCATTTCGTGAGATATTCCAAAAAAACTTAACCGTCTTCAAATTGATCAATTAATTAATTGGCCATAGAAAAAATGCAAGAAAAATCGAGCACGCTCGTAAAATAATTTGCACTCTTTGACCACGGCGTTTAAAATTGAAAGAGTTGAGTGAGTCACTGACTCCTACTTGAAATTAGCATATCATTATGTGGAGATATCAAGCAAAAAAAAATAATCTTGATATGATTAATGGGTCGCTGGATTGCATTGATAAGATTTTTAAAACGCAGGTGTTGTTATCGTTTCAGTTTGAAGAAGTCACGAACGGAAGTTTGCATGAACGATGTTACATCAAAGTGCCGCCAAATGGTACGAAATTATACTGAGTATATTTACCAACATTCAACGTGTGGAAGTAGTAACAACGCGGTACTTCTTTCTCTGATGGTCGTCGCTGTCAGTTTAGTTAAAGTGTTCGCTATGTTTTTTGTCTGATACAGCAGAATTTAAATGATTTTTGGTTTTTAAATAATCATTTTTGTACAGATTTACGCAATTGAATATTTTTAAACTTTTTAAATATTTTTGAAAATTTTTTAAATTTTTTTTTAAAAAAATTACAATATTATTATACCCGTCTTGTTATAAATAAAATAACGTGATTAATTATAGATTATTCAGATTATAAATGTGAACGTTTATACATCAAGTACCGCAATAATAATTGGAGATCTTGAAAAAATTATTTCAAAATGCTACTTAAATTTTATACAGTCCATGTTTTGTATTTTTCGGTTTTGAGTTGATGTTAACCAATCATTCACGTATTATTAATTGTCTTCAGAAGAAGATTTCACTTAGATTTCGATTTGTTGCTAATCAACACCGCCATTAAACCAAACATCGCGTTATTGTAATAGAAGTACCCAGCAATACCACGACATTCCCATCGACCATTTAATATAAATGACACGAAAACTTATCCCTGCCCAACCATGTGAGCCACTGAACGAATATTTTTGTTATAAACAGAAACATTTAAAGAATTTCTTACCTTGTGAACAATCCGTAGCAGCTGACCTTCCTTGAACCCATTGACGCCGAGCTATTATATTTCTTCTCAACCTTAAATATATATTGTTAGTTTTCCTATTTGACACTGTAGAAGATAGAAAAATAAACATTTATATAAATTATTCTGTTGTACAAATAAAATTCAATTATTTTTGTGAATTTAGGATTCGTGTGTTACCACAATGCAGCGTGCGCGCCATTTTGTGAATAATCCCGCACAGGCCTACAAGATGGCGAAGATTGTTTACAGTTTCCATTCAGTTGTTGACTGGATTAGTCGAGTTTTTAAGAGTGATACTGATGTCAAATGAGACAAAATAAAGAAGAGACAGGAGGCTTGTTTTTCGTAGATTATGGTAAGCGGATTAAGTACTAAAGAGACCTATTTAAACTAATCTACCGGTGCTGTACAGGTGTGTCGAAGTTATAACAACCGCCGTAAAGTTCTGTTAGCTTCAGACATCTAAAAATTAACACAAAAGTACTCCTTTACTTAAAAATTTTTTTTATCCCTTCAAAATAATTGGTAAAAAAAAAAAAGTTTTAATATTTCATTGCTGTAGTCATTCTTTGAACATGTTTCGCAATATCCGATTGCTTGAATAATTTATTTATGAAGCTAAGCAGAACATACATGAATCCTTATCTTTATGTTTTTAATTACGCAGGTGTTGTTATCGTTTCGGTTCAAATAATTACTCTCACAACTATTTTTTCTTTATAAGGCAAGCCCAAACCAGAAATACTTTTTCCAAAACTCAAATCCAAAATTTATAAGTTACAGTTACTGTGCAATCCAAACCAAAATTATCTAACGTTGAAAACAATTTTTTTTCGATAGGTATGATTTAATTGATGCAGCTCATAAAGATCGTGATAGTGACCACTACAGTCGATCCATTGGTACAATAAGACCATGCAATAAGACGTTTAGTACTGAAATTCTAAAATAATGATTGATGGGCGACGTTACTTTCTTCATCCATCTACCTGTAAGTCAAAAGAATATTACTGGTATATTTTATATTTAATGGTTTTAAACATTATATTGTGTTTTTTTTTTTTTTAAGTAAAAAATCTAACACGAACTCTTCAAAAATCTCTTGTGAAGACGGAGAGTTTATCCAGAATTGATGAAGTATTTCAAAATGCAATTTAATTTTGACCATGCGGAAATTAGAGTGCCGGGATGGTAAAATGCTGATAAATGAACCCTTTGATGTATTTTAAATTATCTTCTTTTAAGTTAATATTAAGATTTTTAGGTTATTAATACCGGTAGATAGTTCGTAGAACGCGATTTGACTCCAATAATAATACTAAAGCATCGCAAGCTAAGTGCTATATTTATTTTTACAGTTTCTTTTTTTAATCGGAAATAAAATTTGTTTCTAATTTCTATTACCAGGAAAAAAGTTTCAGATGAAAAACAGCAAAAGATTAGTTTCACTTTAACAACACATCTCGCGATTTTGCTACCGAAATACAGTTATAAATGTGTTTATGATAGCAACGCGCTCGTTCAGCTCCAATCCAAACAAGATCGTGATGTAATTAGTCAGTCCACGCAGAGAAATCAACCGTATAGCAGCGATGATAATCTCTTCCGCGTTAAGCTTCATCTTGCTTCTGTTAGGTATAGCAGGTGAGTAGATTCAACGGGAAACTTAAAAACCTGGTTCACTTATTTGTTTTAAAAAATTCAAATGTAGTTTAATCGTAATTTTGTACTTTATAGACGTGAGTTCAACAGAAAATTTCTTACCAACGCAAATACCCGATATACAAGAGTGTGGTGCCCTCAACACGCAGTTGCAAAACTGTTGGGGAGGAGTTTTTATTCAGGATCCTCTAAATTGCGATGACTCGTAAGTATAATGCAGAGATGACTGAATATTCCTCAGTTTTCAAAAACATTATTTTTAGGAATATTCTTCTGACTTGCGTTGAATCTCTGCAACTGGAACTCTACAATTGCCCTGAAGAATTAGCATCTCGCCATATTCTCGAATCAATCGTCGACAATTATAAAAGAATCATATCAAATGTTTGCAAATATCCGACATTAGTTGAAGGTGTGTCTACACGCAGTATCAAACAAATCCATTCAATTTTTTTTTCAAAATTTGCCTCTGACTATTTTTTCCCTGTTTTGAAGATCTTAAAGTGTACAACAACTGTTGGTGGTTGTCTAGTCTTTGCGCTAAATCATTGTCAGTTGTCGTCGATGGTTTGATGGGACCTCTTTCTTGCAGGTAATTTTATTCACAGATTATAATTGTAATAACAAAAAAAAAATGTTTTAATGAAAATTTAATTTTTAGGTATGCTGAAGAAAGCGTGAAAATGTGTCTAACAGCACATTTAGTCAGTTTCCAAGGAAATCCATTACAGCCTGAAGAATGTTCTCAACCTCAATTAGCCGTTGAGTTCGTTCAATTGGTTTATGACTCCGTGGCGTGTGGCCAGCCTCTTCACTCGACCGCATTTAATTACAAATCGCCGTCTATCTTTCTGATTAGTGGAGCAATAATGCTTCACGTAAGTCAAGGTAAACTCGTATAAATGCGACATGTTTTATTTGGTCTTGTTACATAATAATTTTAATTAACACGATATAAAATAAGTGTTACACAATCCGCGAAAAAATAAAAAGGGTGTCAATAACTTAACGATTTTTAAATTAAATTTGTAGTGCAGAAATTGAATTTATGTTGTTGGTGCTACAGTCTTATATAACATACTCGAATCTTGCCGGCATTTTGTAACTTTATGGTGTCGGAGGTGTGATTTACGACAGCAGGAACAAAGGTCAGATCATTTATCCGCCGTTTATTTCATAAGTCTTATTTTTAAATGTCGCTTCGCGTAATTGCTGACTCAATAGTTGTTTTTGTTTGATAAACTGAATCGTATAAAAGGCTTTGAATCCTCCATTTTAAGTGAAATACCGTAGATATCAGTTTTCAAAAAGCATAAAATTTTCTTAAGGAAATGCTTCATTTTCAACCAATACAAAATGGTTTATTTGACGATGTTACATATAATTATTAAATTTAATCAACACGATAAAAATATATTACCGTATAATCAATGAAAAGACAATAGTTTACAATTTAAAAATAAATTAAATCTTTAAAATAAAATCTTTTCTTGTTCAAGCAAAGAACAAAACATACCCTGCTATAATCACACTCGTAATTAACGTGACTGAATAGACGTCTTTACTCGCAGCATCTGTTATTCTATCAGGTCGCATGAACGTGTTGTTGTGAGCACAGGTGGGACACTGTTCGATGCGATAATTGGCGCAAATAGATTGTGACAAAACCGCGTCCACGAACGATTCGAGCCGATGACAACCAATATCTCGGGAATAGCACTGTTGAATAGCTAAACCTTGTCTACTGTTTTAGATAATTTTAAAAGTTAATTTTGGTTAAATAATCATGTAAAATCGGTGCAGTATTAAACTTACTAGCATTCGTTAGCTACAATTTCGTTCTTCATTGACTGAGATGAATATTTATCAATTCTAATTTCCACCGACGGTTGCTCGTATCTGTAAATAACTTCTTCAAAGCTGATTGGGAGATCTTGAAGACATAATCGGACATTTTTCCAGCAGTTCTTTTTATGCTGAAATTCTAATAATTTTTTTCTTCTTCAATTAAGCGAAAGTTTTTGTTGCTTGATATTAATTGAGGAAATAAAACACGATGTTGCGTAATACCTTGATACAATTCTCTCCGTGCGCAATAAACGCTGTAAAGAAATTGAGACAAGCCCAATTTTTGCTGCGCTTCTTGTTTTCCTTTCATCGGACAATGTGCGGGGAATTGGTCAACAACGTTAGTGATACACGCAAATAATGGATCGCTAAAAAATAATAAAAGCAAAATTTTAAGAAAACAAATTTTTGTTTTTTAAACTAAGTAAAAAAATTTTTTACACGTGTCGACAGTCGGGCGGTTCAACATGATTTCGCCAGCAGTGGTCGTTTCTAATGATACTTTTATCGCAGTCGGTATATATTTTACTGTCCACGAGACAAAACAACCACACTGTAATAAAATAAAAGGGATTCCAATTTTTAAATTTGTAAAAAATTTTGTTTAAAAGTGATGAGTAAAGAAAAACTTACCCGCGATAACGAAGAAAACACACGACGCGCTCATGTTGGTCAAATGCTGATCTACGTTGTCCTGCGTTTACGCTCCTTTGTATTTAATTTACCCAGCAAATTGCTCTACCAATTATCCTCTGCATTTCCGGCTTTCTATTTTGTATAGTGACATTTCATTGCCTCTATAACCTACGCTAATTCTTTTTCTTGGCAACTTCTCAAGAGGCCGCTGCGATCTGAAAAATGTAAATTATGCAACGACGTCATTCAATGTCATTAAAGATTAAATGAATTAATTTAAATTCAAAACCCACTTTTCTTACAGACAGTGAACCTATTTAATTTAAAAATTAACCTTTTTTAACGTGTCTCCTTTAGAAAATAAAAGTCGTATTTAAAAAAACGTGAATAAAAAATAAAAATTTTCAATTTTGCGTGTTTCGTCTAAAAATTCAAAATTTGCGGCGCGCGTCACAAGTTTGCATTTTTCACCGTGAACTAATTTTAATTTTAGTATAAAAGTGGGACTTGCCTGCCACTTTTTCTATTCTTCCTCTTGTCGCCGTCGAAATGGGTTCCTTCATCGTCGCTCTCGTCTTCGCAGTTCTCTCCGCAGGCACGTGAAGTTTATCTTCGAGCTTTTACCTTGGTTTACTTAACGAGGTTTTAATTTTAACGTGTCTGTTTTTGATGCTTCGTTTTTAGTGCTTATCTCGCTTGGATCAACTGGGCCTACTGACTGCACGGATAACCCCTTCGCTATGTGCGGTTTAGAAGGAAATTCTTGTGACAAAGTGTAAGTATTTTTTCTTATTAATTTTCAGTTCCTTCAATTGAAAAATATTATTTCCGTTGTTTAATGAAACCGCTCCTATTCCATTTAACGTAAACTCGACGCAAAATTTCCTTGACACAAAATGGCAGTTATTTTTATTTTTATTTTCCTCGTTTAATTTTAGTGACAAAGCTTGGCGGTGCTTGCTTTTCACTGCGGATCCGTGTTCTGGAGCGTCGACTATTCACATGCAAAATCTTACACGTAATATTTTTAAATATTTTAACCTATTGACAAAAACTTAATTTTTGCTTTTTTTTTTTTTTTTTAAATTTCAGGAACAGCTAACCCCAAATCGTCTACTGTTGATAAATGCTTTATGGATTGGTTCAAACACCACTACTATCTTAAACAAAACACGTTTTGCCGGTAAATTACAATATTTGGGAAGTTGATTTTCTAATTTTAATTTTTTAAATTTCGTTACAGTGACAGCAGGAAATTGTCTGAATCGTGTATTGACGAACACGAGGAAGTCGGGTGCGGCTACTTAGTCTTAAGCTTTGCTAAATCCGCTGAATATATCCACGAAGCTCTTCGGTGCGAGGGACCGATGTTGACAGGCGGGGGAATCTCAATATCCAGTACATCTTTATTTTTTGTGGGAATTTTTCTTGTTTTGTTCAAGAATTTAACTGTTTAATGTCGAATTTAACGCGTTTTTAGCGTTATCGTTAACTAAACTGATTGTGAAAATAGAAATGATTTTGTAATTAAGAATAAGAATTATTTTATTAAAGTTACATGTGCCTAATTTGGAAAACACTCGTTGTAGCGTGAATTTTAATTTTCTCAGGTGACTTTTAATGAAGTCACTCGGAAATGCCAAATAATATCCGTCGTAGTTTTAATATTTAAACTGTGATTAATTTCCACGAATTGATAATCAAAATGCCACATTCTTCCCTTCGCTCATTCATTAGACGTTCACTACTGCTTAAAATGCTGTCCTACGCAACTGTTGCTGTTTTTATTCGTAAGAAATTTGCTATATTTAATACACTACTGTTTTTTTTAAAGTAATAACGTTTGTAGTTCAAATTCAAGGAAGTTGGAGTAACGAATTAGACACGCCTTTAGCTCTTCCCGCTGCCGATGAAGAATGCGCTGAGATAGCGGATGAAATTCAAAATTGTTGGATTTATCCTACGCCAATAACTTGTGAACGAACGTAAATATTTACATTTTTAAAAATTAAAATATCCGGGTTTTTTTCCACTTGAAAAATTATGTAAATTTTAGTATGGCGTCAAATTATTCAAACGGGGACTGCTTGGATGAAATCGTTCAACACGCGGGAGCGACGTGTTCTTACGAGGAGTTAAGACATTTCGACAAAATATTTCAGTGGTTGAAAATTATTGTTGCGTCTGACGTTACACTCTGTCATCCGGATTTGTGGCCAAGTTGGGGAAATGCCAAATATTCGGTAAATTGAGTTTGACTAAATTTGATTTCGTGTTTTAATTTGACAGACATGTCACTGTGCTGGCAACGAGAGTGGTTCGAGTTATTTGAGGAATTAGTAAACGAGACTAACACTTGCAGGTAACTTATAAAATTGAACGTAAATATGATGTTAGGAAAGTTAAAATTTTTATTACCGTAATTTAGAAATGTTTTCGAGGAAATAATTCAACCTGCTGAAGGACCGTGTCGCCATCTTGTGGAAGAATACGTTAATTTAATGGCGCCTGCCATACAGTGTGATGAATGGATTGTACCTACTTTATCAACAGAATCTTCTACCGATGCCCCGCAGACGACAAGGAAAAGTGATATCCCGAGTACAGCTCACGTAGAAAAATTTTCTTTACTATTTTCGATCCTTTATTCTATCGTATTACCAGTACTTCTGGTATCACTTGTCACGTAAACAAAATAAAACCCCGTTTTAAATTTTTGTTTAGAGACATAACTAATTTTAATACTAATATTAATATCAATTTTGTCACGTTTAACATGTCACGGCTTTTTTTGTGTAAACAGTTCCTAACCTTAGTGACCAACTGACCATTTTTTAATGTTGTTTTCTCAGTATAGTTCATGAATTTAATCAAATTGTCAATACTACACCTGTGTACCGCTAACATACGAGTTTTAAACTTAGAAAAACATACTCCCATTTAAGTGTTAAAATAAGAGACAACGTTTTTATTCTTTCTTTTATTAAGCAACGTTGAATTATGACACTTCACTACAAGTGCTTTCATTAAAATTAACGGACAAGTTAAACTATTAATTTCATAGAAAGAATAAGGTGCAAGATTGCGATCTACTCTTGTGAGCTTTGGTTTATTTTATGCCACAAAAAAAAACTGTTATTTATTGGCTAAGGTCATGTTTACAGTTATTCAACGAATACAAGGCCACACCTGAATGTTAATCAATTGAAGAAAAACACCATAAAACGGTCTGTTTATTTGCGCGTGCTCGTCGTGCGTTTGCCGACTGCGCTAGTGTTGCAAAATAATAGCAGAGTCAAGTTACAACCAAAAAGTGAATTTTGGAGAAAATTTCAACAGTTGCAGTGTATTTAAATTAAGATTTTTAGTGCTTAATCAATTCATCCGTAAACATTAACGTATAGTCAAATGACGCAATATAACGAACGCTTTGATTTGGAATTCATTGCTGGATGAGGTATTTTACTAAAAGGCAAAGAAAAAGTTATTGTAAGTACAGTCCCGGTAAAAAATTTTGTTGTTAATCCAAAATAAACAATTTCCATTACAATTCGCTTTGCTCAAATAATTTGATTCTTTGAGTTGAGACAGACACAGAACAATAATTTTTATACTATTTTATCAGCAGATTCAATGACGCCCACTAGCATAATACATAGCTATTTACGGTAATATATGCTACGCTGATATTATATTCCACGTACATTTATTACAGGAAAAAATTATGCAGTTATTGATAATTTAAATTTAACGAAAAAAATATTTAAAGATAAAAAGCATGTCATTAAAGAACCAAACGCGCTCAAAGCAAAAGATAAAATTTCGGAAATTTCGGAAATTTCGGAAATTAAGGGTTTCGCTCGCGCGTAGTTCATACGTATTTACCGTATTAAGTCGAAAATTAAATTGAGTTAAATCTTTAAACTGATAGAAAATGGAATTCTGTAGAGTTTCATTCGCAACTTGAATCCAAATGCTCAGAAAACTTTTTTAAAATTATTGTATTGCTGCAAATTGACTTATTTATTCAAATTTTTTTTTATTAATTTTTGCAGGAAAAACTGTTCAAATAAACCGTCAAGGCCATATCGTAATCCAACACACGTGATTTTTGTCATTTCAAAAATAGGCAGTTCCGCCTACAATGACAATTTTTTTTAAATTATTATTTCATGCAATAACAAAAAGGCAAAACAGTGAATGAAATTGCTGTCTGCGAATTGCTTATTGTATGGAAATGCAAGCTGTTATCAAGCCAGATCAAGATTTTAATTTTTCTTTGGAGTTTAGCATCTACTGAATCTAGTTAGAAATTTAGAATAAATGACACATTTTGGTGAATACATTCAATTGTGATTGAGGAAAGTGAGCGCAAATGTCTAGTTCGTAATAACTTTTCATGTGCGCCCACGCTTTGTATCTCGCACAAAATGTCGTGTTGGGGAAAATATATTATTACTATTATTATTCCAGATGCGCTAAACACGTCACATATAGCTCATAAAAGCAAATACCGTATTTAGTTCAGCAATTGTGACCAGGGACAATTTAATCAACCATGAACTCGTACGTTAAGAATATCATTGATACTCCTTTCTCCGACAGTTACTCGCCACTTCATCAAAACGGTAAATTTACAAAAAAATATGTTTATGAACGATTTACATTCTCTTTTATTTAACTGCAGGCCCAGATTACGTTATTCCTGCAAAGGAACATAGATCGTGGCATGCAGATGGTCCAGTGTGCTTAAACTTGCCTAATAATTTAGAGGAAGACTGGAAACCAATTTCGCTCGTAACGTGTTTTAATAAAACAGTTACTGAATATCCAAATCATCCTGCACTCGTCGTCAAAAGAAATGATTCAGTGATAAAATGGAGTTGGTCTGATTACCGAAATGATGCTAGAACCGTAGCCAAAGGCTTTATTAAGGTAAGAAAAACATTATATTAAATTTTCAAATTGACAACCAGAAAATAAATAAATAAATAAGTGAAAATTTTTGTAGCTTGGTTTGCTTCCTTTTCATGGCGCTGCTATTTTGGGATTTAATGCACCTGAATGGTGTATTTCATATTTGGCGGCGATTTTCTCGGGGTATCAAAAATAACAACAACGATTACTAATGATTTTATTTTACAGAATAATAATAATTTTAGGGGACTTGGTGTCGGTATATACACCATCACCTCACCTGAAGCTTGTTTGCACATTCTGAACAATTGTTCAGCTGATATCGTTGTAGTAGAAAATGATCACCAATTGCAGAAAATTCTACAGATAAGAGACATGTTGCCACATCTCAAAGCTATTATTCAATACACGGGAAAGCCTACACAACCGGATGTTTTATCAGTAATTTTGAGAAATTAATTTTAAAACCCTATTATAAGACTGTGTACTTTTTCAGTGGGAGGATTTGCTTGCTATTGGCCGCAGTGTGGCAGACGATATTTTAATGCGGCGAATAAAAGGACTCGCTATCAATCAGTGTTGCACCATCATTTACACGGTATGTACAGTATAGTACGGTTAGGTGCATTTAGTACTTGGTAATCATTGTTTTGTTTTTATTTCATTTTAGTCTGGAACTACTGGAAGTGTCAAAGGAGTAATGTTGTCGCAGGACTCTGTGAGTTAGATTTGTTCGAGAAATTTGTCGTAGATTATAATTAACGAAAATGTTAATTTCCCTAGCTCGAATAGAAGTGAAAACACTGTGTGAAAGAGTGTGTCCTTACAGAAAGGGAAAAGATACTCAACTGTCGTATTTACCTCTTAGCCACGTTGCATCGCTGGTATTCTTTGAGTAACATTTTAAGCACAAATGTGGTTTTGTATTAATTTAACGATATCTCTAGGTGGTTGATGTAATTCTACCAATTCACATTGTGTCGTGCATTCATTTCGCGTCACTCGACGTTCTTCAGGTACCGGCGGTATTTTAATAATTTCACACACCGTAACGATAAGGTGTAAATATTTTTCTTACTACAGGGAAAATTAGCGGAAAATTTGATCGCAGTACGTCCCGCCTTTTTTTTTGGGGTCCCTCGTGTATATGAAAAAATTTATGAAGCGATAGCCGACGCTGAGCTGAGAATGAGTGGGAGTAAAAAAATCTTGTTTAGATGGGCCCGTAAACAAGCACTCACTCATCACTTGAAAACAAAGTTTGCTAATTGAATGACAGTCGAGTATTTTTAAAAACTAATTTCCACTTTATTTAATTTTTAGCAGCAACTCGGAGTCGCTCGCTTTTATCATTGCCAAAAAATTAGTCTTGAATAAGGTGAAACGGTCAATTGGAATTGAAAACGCGCGGTCAATAACAAGTGGAGGAGCTCCCCTATCGTACGAAACTCAACATTTTTTCTTCAGCTTGGATTTGTGTGTGCTGGAAGGATTTGGACTCAGCGAATCTAGCGGTATGGTCGAAATTCAATTGGTTTTTACGTCGTAAATACATTAATTTATTTGCTTTAGGTCCGCATGTAATGGTCGAGGCAGGCTCGATTAAAACGGGAAGTTGTGGCCAACAGAACAGTATGCCGAATTACGAGTCAAAAATATACAAACCTGACGAACATGGCAATGGAGAAGTAAAGAGAAATTACGTATATTTAAGTCAGTTATTTAATGTTTACCTTTTCAGATTTTACTTCGAGGAAGAAATATTTTTATGGGATATTTGAATCAAAAGGAATTAACGTTAGAAACTGTCGATGAGGAAGGTTGGTTACATACCGGCGACACTGGAAAATTCGATGACGAAGGTTATATTTTCGTAACGGGTCGCATCAAAGGCTAGTATTAAATAAAAACAAATCGACATTTAAAGTTATAAAACTGATTTCTATTTCGCAGAATTGGTCGTTACTTCAGGCGGGGAAAATATTCCACCCTTATATATCGAAACTGTTATCAAAAGATTAATACCCGCAGTGAGCAATTGCGTGGTGATTGGTGATCAGAGAAAATATTTGACATTACTCATCACTCTTAAAGTAAATATCTTTTTTCTTCTTCTTTTCTCACACATTATTTATAATTCTTTGCATTTGATTAGTCCCTGGTCGATCAAGACACTGCACATTCTCTTGACCAATTAACGGCCGTTAGTATTGCTTGGTGTCGTTCTGTCGGAAGCAACGCTAATACAGTAAGTGAAATCGTGAATAGCAAAGACGATGCCGTGTTCAAAGCTATTCAAGACGCAATTGACGTGTATAATAACAAAAACACCATATCGCATGCTCAGCGACTTCAAAAATGGCGAATTTTGCCGCAAGATTTTTCGATTCCTACCGGAGAATTAACTCCCACTGGAAAATTGAACCGTTCTTTTATCACCACTAAATACAACAACTTTATAAATCAAATGTATACAGAATAGTAGATGGTTGAGAGGTTTTATTTAAATTACAGTGTATTATAGACAGTCCATCAATTATTAAAGGCATTGGGGAGATTATTTTTTTGGCTAATCGAAGTAGGGATAATTTTCTTAATTAATAAAGGAAAAAAATTATAAAAATGTACCAAACGAATATTATTCATTTCACAAATGCTGTAAACAATTATAATGCAATTATTTTGTTTACTCTAGAAAAATATACATTGATCGGGCAGACGTCGTTTGCGTAGACATTTAATATTTCTCAATTTTTTCTCCTTTATTAATTAAGAAAATTATCCTACTTCGATTAGCCAGAAAAATTATATCTTTGTCTTTGTAATCGGATTCTGATTAAGCTGGAACTTACTGTATTGAAGTTCAGTACCATGCACTGTAGTAGTTGATCTGTAGTGGTAATCATTGCTACTACTACAGTGAAAACCTGTATCAGCATTGTAACTATCAGGTATACTACCACACCACGATTATTTATCGGGGACAATACAAACTACACAAATAAAAGCAAGTATATTTTAATTACGTAAAAATTTGATTGTGCGGTTTATTTGCTCACTGAACACCGACATTTTCTAATTAGGCAGAATGGTGGCTTGTTGCCTTAATTCCGATTGGGGGGATGCAAATGTTGGGGAGGTAAACAACGTATTTATTTCAAAACATGATACAGTGAACAAATTTAAAATGATACAGGGTCACCGGTAAAAAGATTATTTTGCTATTTTACCTTCTCACATCAGAAATCAACCTGCATAATTTGTCTCGTGTTGTAATCTACATGATGAGAATGAAAAATGCGAGTTCTGTAGTTGCGCACTCGATGCCCAAACGCAAAAGAAATACAGCAGGTGTTATTGAAAATGAGGATTCTAATACCCACCCTGAATGTTGTACAAAACGGCTGCGGATCGCGTCGCTGTGATGCTGACAGGATGAGAGATACTGGGAAGCTCCCCTTTAGCGCACGCGCCACCTTGTGCAGTGACCTTGGCGGAAATACCTTGTATTTGAAAATTATCCTAGTTCTCTGTTTAATTTTTCCGCCTGCGCTCAAAGGTAGAGCACGAAGACGTACTGCCTATTGAATTTATGAATTTGCATCCCCGATGATGGGACGCAATATTGCAAATTAAAGAATCAAAAATGATCACTAAAGCGAGTTTCTACATAATTGCAAATATTTGTTAATTTCGTCATCACATCTCACGTAATCTGGAATAGGTGAAATTGCTGGCTTCAGTCAAGATACTGCAGTCGTTTTCAACAAGAAAACCATTCAGAAGCAATAAATTTAGCATTGGCGAAATGTTGAACACATCCAGCAACTCGTGTGTTCTCATTCTGAGCTATACGTTCGTGACCACTAGCCAAAAGAAAAGTTTAAAATTTGAAATGAATATGCAATTAAAATCAGCAATGAGATTATATCTTAAATTATTGTTACTCGTTTGCAGTATTATCTGTAAATCTGTAAACCTGTAACCACCTGTAACGCTAACAAACTCTTCACGGAAATCAAAAGAACTAAATCAAGTTAATAGGTACATAGTTTCTAGCTGAAAATTAACACTTCAATGAATTTAATTACATAGATTATATTTATTTAACTACCGGTAAAAATTGGCACATCTGGAATGCTTAGTATTTCATGCCGTTTAGATCAGTCTCATTTCGGCAAACAGGTAAATTCTATCCAATTTTTCCCCATTTCCACTAAAACCTGTACAATAACAAAGCAATCACCATGAGAATAGGCATCTGCAGTTAAACCATCACTGGCACGTGGAACATTAGAACTAAATTAAATTATATAAACGGAAAAAACTCGAAAAGGGAAATAAATCCACTTGTTTTTCAATATGTCAAAAAACAGTTCCGTCTATGTGCAGCATAAACGTTCCATACGTTCAGCGAGAAAAGAGCCATAGCGAAGAGAAAAACAAATATTATTCGACAATTTACTTCACGGTGAATATAATCTATTACCAGTTTCTACCGTGTTTTTTAGTATAATTAGGAAATGGAAGACATAAGCCCTTTAGCAAAAATAATAGCCGCCGCAGAATTTGATGATGCTTATCAGCCAAAACATCAACTCGGTATTTTAAATTTGTATTTTGCAAATGATTTGTAATATTTATTCAGTCGTGTGCAGGTCCGGATCACATAATACCCAGTACCGACATTCGTACTTGGGATCAAGAAGGGGCAATTAAAATTGTCAACGTGGACGCTACGGACGAATGCCAAAAACCGGAGTCAATTGTGTCATTTTTTAAAAGAAGTGTCGACAAGTATGGAAATTTTCCCGCTTTATCAATAAAGAGAAATGGATTGGTAATTTCGTGGACGTATTCGCAATACTGGAATTCCGTACGACTAGTGGCCAAAGGATTTATTAAGGTGAGGATATCAAAATTTACCTTATTATTTTTTAACAAAAAAAACCGTTTAAAAAAGGTTAATTGTGGTAGCACATACAATTTGTAAATAGTGAAGCAATTTATTTAAAAATTATACAATAATTTCAATTTTTCCAGCTGGGATTACTTCCATTTCACGGATTATGTATTCTTGGGTACAATTCGCCGGAGTGGATTTTTTCTCACCTAGGAGCAATATTCGCTGGGTAATAAAATGTAGAATTATTTTTGCAAGATGGTTTAATAACACACATGAAATTTATTTCCAGTGCAATTCCTGCTGGTATTTACACCACGAATTCTCCAGAAGCTTGTTTTCATGTTCTTAGAGATTCATTAGCAAATATCATAGTTGTGGAAAATGAATCACAACTTGAAAAAATCATGCAAGTTCGAGACCGATTGCCTAATCTGAAAGTTATTATACAAATAATGGGAAATCCCTCACAACCCGACGTACTATCGGTAAAATATGCTAACCGAGTAAGCACAAATTTGATTGAAATATCTTGCCGTGTATTTTTCAGTGGAATGATTTGGCTCATATTGGAAATTCGGTGCCAGATTTTGTGTTAGAGCGACGTATTAAGGGTATTGCCCTTAACCAATGTTGCAACGTCGTTTATACTGTTAGTGTATATTCATAAAATCTTTACCTTAAACTGAATATAATTTTTTTTTACAAATCTTTTTCCAGTCTGGAACTACAGGAAATGCTAAGGGAGTGATGTTATCTCACGATAATGTAATGGAATGAGCTCACTTATCTCGTGGTTATGAAAATTCCTTCATCTTTTACTTTTTTATTCCAGATTTTGCAAATGACAAAATTATTAACTGGAGACAGATTTCAAATTAGAGAATGTTCTGAAAGAATTGTTTCATATTTGCCGTTAAGTCACACGGCAGCGTTAGTAAGAATAGATGAATGGTGCATTTTTATAATATACAATTAAAATAATTTATTACCAATTCAATTAGGCGTGTGACGTTTATGTGCCGGTTAGTAGAGGATGTAGTGTCTACTTTGCGCCTCCTGAAGCTTTGAAAGTAACATTTTTAACTTCTTGTTATTTCTTTCAACTACACGTAACTCAAAGCAATTGAATTCATTTTACTAATTTAATGCAGGGAAAAATGTTGGATACGTTGTTAGATTTATTACCGACTTCATTTTTCGCTGTTCCGCGAGTTTTAGAAAAGATTTACGAAAAAATGCAGGATGCGGAAACTAGGATGAAAAAAGTTAAACGAAATCTTTTCAACTGGGCGAAAGGAAAAGCCTTGAAACATTACAGTTCTCGCACAACTGAGTAAGTCATGTAACGCAAACATAATTATTAAAGTTAAGACTGTTCCGTATTATTTTATTGCAGCCCAAACAAAAATCAATTTCTGTTTTTACTGGCCAAAAAACTGATTTTAAACAAGGTTAAATCTGCAATTGGATTTCAAGAAATCTCATTTTTTTGCTGTGGTGGTGCGCCTACATCAACTAAAGTGCTCAACTATTTTTTGAGTATTGATTTACCAATCCTTGAAGGATACGGACTTAGTGAATCTTGCGGTAAAATTTATACTAAAACTTTACACACTTTATAAAACTCTGCTATATTATTATTGTTTATTTAACAGGACTTCATGTGGTTAGTGTGCTTCAAGACTTTCGAGTAGGAAGTGTGGGCAAGCCTGACGAACGTCAGTTACTGGAAGTGAAATTATTGTCACGTGATGAGGACGGTGTTGGAGAAGTAAGTTGTTAGAGTGAAGATATCTGTACCAGAAATGAAGTCACATTTTTTTTGAGAAATCGTAGTGCCATCCTTACAATAGACGAGTCAGAACATGAACATTTCGATTTAAAATTTCTGTTAAATCTATTTTACAGATTCTATTGCGTGGGCGGAATATTTTTATGGGTTATTTGCATGACAAGGATCAAACTTTGGAAACAATTACTGATGATCGGTGGTTGCATACGGGAGATTTGGGTAAATTTGACAGTGATGGATATCTCTATGTCACGGGAAGAATTAAAGGTAAATTTTAAATAAAAGAGAAAATATTGAATTTGTATATAGTACAGATTATGTTTGTATTTGCAGAATTGGTAATTACGTCTGGAGGCGAAAATATTCCTCCCTTGGTAATAGAAAGCGCAGTAAAGACATTAATTCCAGCAATTAGCAATTGTGTGCTTATTGGTGACAAACGAAAATATCTGTCGATGCTAATAACGTTTCAGGTAATTTTTTGATCTCTGCTATTAAACAACTATAAATACGAAACTTGTCTGATTTTTATTTTTAGACTGAATTAAATCCAGATACTATGCAACCGTTAGATCAGCTAAATGAAGCTGCTATTAATTGGTGTAGGTCAGTCGGCAGTAATGTTTCGTCCGTGAGCGAAATTTTACGAACGAAAGACGAAATATTGATGATAGCGATTCAAAATTCATTCACCGAGTATAATGAAAAACACGCCACATCCCACGCTCAACGCGTTCAGAAATGGCGAATTTTACCTCAAGATTTCTCGATTCAGGGTGGAGAATTTGGGCCAACAGCCAAATTGAGACGCTCTTTTATAATGAGTAAATATTCTGATGTCATTGACGAGATGTACAAGTCACAACCATAACTCGCAAAAAAATAATTACGGGAATATCTTGGTTAGTACATTTAACTTGGGGAAAAATTTGCCGCAATAATTATTCGCAGTAAACAGGGCACTATATTTTTTCTTCACATATTTCGGAATTTTTACTTATACTATTGGGTAATGCACTAACAAATTTACGTGCCCTAAATCGTGAGTTTTATTCCGGAGTTGATAAAAAGTTTTGAACAGCTTTTCAAAACTGCACTGTAGCGAAATTCGCAGCAATCGAGGCTTTCTTGTAGTCTGTGATTACAAATGTATTAATTATAGAATATCACGAAAAACTGACGAGTAATAAAGCGGCCTACAGCGTTAAGTTACATTTCGTCCACTCTACATATTATTGAGTAAATGCTACGAAGGAAGTTCGTAAATGAAAATAAAAGACAAAAGATTACAAATAAAACTATCATTATTTTTATCTAGCGGTGTTGTAAGTGCAAGCCACAAGTTTTCACACAGGTAGACGAATACATAAAAAATTGCAAATGAATGCAAAGGTTATCGAAAAAACTTTTACAGTAACAAAGCGATCACGTGAACATAATTTATTCACAGTAAAATCGTTATCACCATATGGTACGCCTTTTTAAAAAAAAAAATTTGAAAAAGAATAATGTAAATCCTGGATATATTTTCAACGTTTCCAACGAAGTTTCGTTTGTGTGTGCATATAATAACAAGAGTGAAGAAGGTAACAGGTTCTCGGTAATAACTTCACGGAGTTCACAATCAATTATCACTTTCTGCTAGTTTTTTTGAAATTTTGAAATGGAAGAAATAAGCTCTCTTGCAAAAACAATAGTGGACTTGGAGTATGTTGATGCTTATCAACCAAAACATCAACTCGGTATTTTAACTTGCAAATTGCCATATTGCAAATTATTTTTAATACTTACTCACTTGTACGCAGGTCCGGATTACGTTATTCCATGTACCGATTTTCGTACATGGGAACGAGATGGGGCAATACAAGTCGTCAACGTGGACGCTAACGATGAAATACAAAAACCTGAATCAGTCGTATCATTTTTTCACAGAATGGTCGACAAATATCGAAATTTATCCGCATTATCGATAAAGAGAAATGGACAGGTAGTTTCGTGGACTTATTTAGAATACTGGAATGCAGTCCGACTAGTGGCCAGGGGATTTATTAAGGTGAGAATTACCAGATAATTATTTCTATAAATTATTCCTAAAAAATTACCGGTAATTAAATTAATTGAGGAAATTTACAATTTTTCTAGCTGGGATTACGTCCACTTCACGGGTTGTGTATTCTTGGTTATAACACACCGGAATGGCTTTTTTCTTACCTCGGAGCAATAATCGCGGGGTAAGAAAAAGTAGAATTATTTTTGCAAACTGACTTAATACTACTGTATCCATAAAATTTATTTTTAGTGGATTTTCAGCTGGTATTTACACCACAAATTCTCCAGAAGCGTGCTTTCACATTCTTAATGATTCACTAGCAAATATCGTGGTTGTTGAAAATGAAATTCAACTTGAAAAAATTTTGCAAGTACGAGATCGATTGCCTAATCTGAAAGCTATTGTTCAAGTTACAGGAAAACCTTCACATCCGGACGTACTATCGGTAAAATATATTAATCGAATCAGCCCAAGGTTTATTGAAATATCTTGCGGTGTGTTTTTCAGTGGAATGATTTAACTCATATTGGCAATTCGTTGCCTGATTTTGAATTAGAGCGACGAATTAAGGGTATTGCTATTAACCAATGTTGTAACGTCGTTTACACTGTGAGTTGAATAAATTCATATTGTTCCACGATATGTTCTTTTACAGTTTCTAATATTTCTTTAAATCTGTTTCCAGTCAGGGACCACAGGGAATGCTAAAGGAGTGATGGTATCTCACGATAATGTAATCAAAAAAGGCATTATATTCACGATTATGAAAATTTCTTCATCAATTTTTTTTTTCAGGTGTTACAAATGTTTAAGCTGATAGATAGGGATCGATGTCTCCTCAAAAAAAATTCTGAAAGAATTGTTTCATATTTGCCATTTAGTCACATGGCTGCGATAGTAAAGATACAGTAGACGATTAAGCGTTCTTATGATACCGATTTCAAAACTTTTTTTTTACCAATTAGGCTTGTGACGTTTATTTCGCGATTAACGCAGGAGCACATATTTTCTTTGCGTCTCCAGAAGCTTTAAAAGTACCATTTATAATTTGCTATTATTTATCTTAAATAAATATAATTGAGCAATATATTTATTTTTACTAATTTTACACAGGGCAAAATGATGGATACTTTGTTAGAAATTTTACCCACAACATTTTTTGCCGTTCCGCGACCTTTGGAAAAGATTTACGAAAAAATGCTAGATGTTGAGACTAAGATGAATATAGTAAAACGAAACCTTTTCAACTGGGCGCAAGGAGAAGCTTTGAAATATTACAATTCTCGTACAACTGAGTAAATCGTGTATCACGAAGATAATTACTTGAGTGAAATTCATACTATTTTTTCAGGCTAAACCAAGAGCCACTTCTGTTTACTTTGGCGAAAAATTTGGTTTTATATAAAATTAAATCTGCAATTGGATTTCAAGAAACCTCATATTTATATAGTGCTAGTGCGCCTATATCAATCAAAGTGCTTGACTATTTTAGAAGTATCGATTTACCAATCATTGAAGGATACGGAATGTCCGAATGCAGCGGTAAAAAAAAATCGATATTAACAAATTTTTTTAGATACAGGCGCTTGTGAAGAATCTGCAATTTTGTTATTGATGATTTAACAGGACTTCACGTAGTAAGTTTATATGAAGATTTTCGAGTAGGAAGTGTGGGCAAGCCGGACAATCGTCAATTAATGGAATTAAAATTATTGTCACCAGATGAGAATGGTATAGGAGAAGTAAGTAATATGACTGCGGATATTTGCACCTTGAATTTGCGAATTCTGTGAGAAATTGAAGTGGCACTATTACATTTTTTTTCTTTTTTGTTTCTTACATCTATTTTACAGATTCTTTTGCGTGGACGGAATATTTTCATGGGTTATTTGCACCTTAAGGATCAAACTTTGGAAACAATTGACGACGACCGGTGGTTGCATACGGGAGATTTGGGTAAATTTGACACTGATGGATATCTCTATATCACGGGAAGAATTAAAGGTAAATTTTAAATAAAAGTGAAAAAATTGAAATTCTGTACAGCAGAGATTATGTTTGTATTTGCAGAATTGATAATTACAACTGGAGGCGAAAATATTCCTCCCATGGTAATCGAAAGCGCGGTAAAGACGTTGATTCCAGCAATTGGCAATTGCGTTCTCATTGGTGAGAAACGAAAATATCTGACGATGTTAATAACGTTTCAGGTAATTTTTTGATCTCGGCTATTAAACAACTATAAATACGAAACTTGTCTGATTTTTATTTTTAGACTGAATTAAATCCAGATACTATGCAACCGTTAGATCAGCTAAATGAAGCTGCTATTAATTGGTGTAGGTCAGTCGGCAGTAACGTTTCGTCTTTGAGTGAAATTTTACGAACTAAAGACGAAATTTTGATGAGAGCGATTCAAGATTCAATCATCGAGTATAATGAAAAACACGCTATATCCCGCGCTCAACGCATTCAGAAATGGCGAATTTTGCCTCTAGATTTCTCGGTTCACACCGGAGAATTAACTCCCACAGCTAAATTGAGACGCTCCTTTATAGTGAATAAATATTCTGATACCATTAATGAAATGTATAATGAACCATAACTCACAGAAGTTTATTAATTTCTGCTTGCAAATGTATTGCTTACACTATTTAGCAACTAGTAAAAATAACGAGCAATAAATCAGAAAAAGAATTCAATATTTTTTAATTATAATATTTTGACCAAAAGTAATACGAAAACAAGTCCTTGATGGGGGAAAAAAAACAACGTTGTAATCAACGTTGACAACCACAAGATTCAATTACTGCGCTCAATTTTCGAACTCTATCTAGACTTGTCTGCTAATCTTTTAAATCCTTCAATGGATGAAGACGTACCAAGCTTTTTGGCCAAAGAAATATCAGGGAATAAATTTGACTTGCAGTGTCAACCAAATGATCAACTTGGTATATCGTTTCTCTACCGCATAACTTGACTTATGTTTTAATAAGTATCATACTTTATTGAAGGTCCAGATTATTCTCTACCCAGTAATGATGTCTGCACGTCGGAGCCAGAAGGAGCAATTAATATAATCTGCGAAACTAACGCGGAAAAGTCACTGCAACCTGAATCTACTATCTCCTTTTTTCGTAGAACAGTTAATAAATATCCTCACAACATTGCATTAACAGTGAAGAGAATCGATGTAGAGACCACTTGGAGTTATTTGGAATACTGGAATGAAGTCCAAACTGTGGCCAAAGCATTTATCAAGGTAAGAAATTATAAGGCGATTGCAGTAATTTTTGAAGATAAAGAATAATTTTTATGTTGTTAGTTGGGATTACTGCCTTTTCATGGATCATGCATTTTGGGATATAATTCACCCGAGTGGATGATATCTTATCTTGGAACGATATTTGCGGGGTAAAAAAAAATATTTTTAAAGAAACGAATTTTATATTTTATTTTTTTTAAATCGTTGATTTGGGACTGTGTAGTGGATTCTGCGCTGGTATTTACACCACAAATTCTCCAGAAGCAAGT
>JAQIWS010000264.1:0-30517 GCA_034696085.1 Stigmatogaster subterranea | reverse complement strand
GGCGTAGATTCTGTAATGGTAGTTGGAATTGTCGTAGTTCTTGCAGTCGTAGTTGGAGTTGACGTAGTTTCAGTAATTGTAGTTGGAATTGTCGTAGTTTTTGCAGTCGTCGTTGGCGTAGTTTCAGTAGTAGTAGTTGGAAATGTAGTTAGAGTTGGTGTAGTTTCAGTAATTGTAGTTGAAATCGTCGTAGTTCTTGCAGTCGTAACTGCGTCTGGAATAACTACGGCCATTCCTGTTGGTGTTGGCATAGTTTCAGTAATGGTAGTTGGAATTGGCGTAGTTTCAATAATTGTAGCTGGAATTATCGTAGCGTTTGCAATTGTAGCTGGAATTATCGTAGCGTTTGCAATTGTAGCTGGAATTATCGTAGCGTTTGCAATCGTAATTGGAATTGTAGTAGCTTTTGCAGGCGTAATTGGAATTGTCGTAGCTTTTGCAATCGTAATTGGAATTGACGTAGCTTTTGCAATCGTAATTGGAATTGTAGTAGCTTTTGCAGGCGTAATCGGAATTGTCGTAGCTTTTGCAGGCGTAATCGGAATTGTCGTAGCTTTACCAATTGTCTCGGCACTTGGAGGTGTTTCCATGGTCTCGGCACTTGGAGGTGTTTCCATGGTCTCGGCACTTGGAGGTGTTTTCATGGTCTCGGCACTTGGAGGTGTTTCCATGGTCTCGGCACTTGGAGGTGTTTCCATGGTCTCGGCACTTGGTTGTGTTGCCATGGTCTCGGCACTTGGAGGTGTTTCCATGGTCACATCAGTGACGGGAGTATCCTCCGAAACCGGGCCAGTTTGATCTGTCTTACCATTCGTATCCACTAAAGAGGCCAAAGTTGTCATCACATTATCCAAAGTAGGCGATACTTCGTTGTCATACTTATTCTCAAACACGTGAACAGCAATGCCCATCAAGAGTAAACAACAAAGAAACAACAAGAAAGCCGCTGTAGCCGCAAGAGCAATAGCTGCATTCAGTAACCAACAACTAAAAATAAAACAAAAATTACAGTTCACATAAATTTTTCATTTTCCCAGTTATTTTTGCTTACCTCAGAGCGCTTTCTGTCGCCTTTTCTTCCCCCATACATACTTCTTCCTCTATTATCTCTCTTATCTCTATCCACCGTCGTGGAAGACCGTACATTTTGAAAGATTTTCGGAATTTTAGCACTCGATCGCGATGAAATGTGTGATTTTTTTCTACAATGCATTGTTTTGCGCGGGATTGGAGTGGTTTGACGTCATACCACCAACAAATAAAATTTGTTATCTACGGAATTCGGGGAATTGCATACATTTTCCACATTTTGTGCAAATTTTATCAACTCAGTCTCGTTCTTCGGACATCATGTCTTTATATAAAACGAGAATGGAGAAAAATAAATTTTAATGACGATCTCGACAAATAAAACAAAGTTCTGTCACATACTCGATATAGAACATCTGATTAAACAACTAGCATCACTCTTCGTCAACCCTAGATTCAGATTATCTTTTCCACGAGCAATAAAACAAAAAATCGGTAAGCTTTAGTACACAAAACTGAATTTATTTTACAGCATGTGTTTACAACTTCCGGTAATAAAAATAACCCAAAAATTATTAAGTACGGCTAGCATTAGAATCAGATGAACATATTTTGCGAAAAATACAGTAACATAACAAAACCAAAAAAACAGGTACCGGAACTAACAATTCGAAACTGATCTCTGACTTAGTTATACTTATGATACGATACATTCCGCACTTCACAGCATCAATCCCGTAGGAATGATACATTCCCGTGACACTTCTGTAGCCAAATTTACTCTTGCAAGATCCAGTATTAACGTCAACACAACGCATAAACTTTTTAAGCAACCTATATTACAATTAATTTCTTTAATGAGACCAAGATTATATACTTATTTCATACTTACAGGCAAAATTCTGTTCTGTCATCAGGAGATAGTGTCTTCTTTTGAATCGAAAACGACGTTTCACACTGTTTAACTGTAATTCTGATGATGCGAAGGGCGCATTTACCGGTTATGTTGTCTTCCATGTATTCTACAAGTATTAACATTATTTTACGTCACAAGTTCTTACAATTGGTACGATATATCTAAAAATTATACTTTCTACTAAATATGGATTCTTGGTGATATTGCACAGAGAGGCCGTAAGTTTTATTTCATCATCTAAAAAATCCGTCAAGCTATTTTGTTGATCATCAGTTAAGCACGGATTAAGCGTTCGAACAATACTAGTTTTGCATAGTTCACCCGAAATCCGCTCTCTATAAATTTAACAAATCAGCACAGTTAAAAATTTAATATTTTTATTTGTTTGGTGTTCCGTGATTACCTACAAAACGCAGCAACATATTCAGCCACTGATTCTATCTTGTTTCCGGATTTTTGCAAAATGTTTGTAATGCATGTGCGTAATATCGCGGTTACGTTTTCGTATTTCTTCGTGCCAATTTTATCTTTCACGCAATTTTCGCTCAGGTCAATGTTAAACGGTGACAACGTCTGATCCGTGGTTGCTGAAGAATAACAATAGTAAAGTAATTAGTTAATAAATCTCACTAAATTAAAAACAATAATTTTAACGAAACGAGTATCATATTTGACAATTTTAATTGACAACTTTGAATAATAGCAAATATATATTTTTTTAACAGTCGTTTAGGCAAATTGCTAATTGTACTTCCTAGTTAGCATAACTAGAACGAGATTTGATGCAATCAGTCAATCATACAATAATTTATGGTGTCTTTGAGTGAAATTAGTTAGTAAGTAGAAGTGCCTCGCAAAATTAATCGGTTTAACCTGATCTTTAATTCGGGTACTTACGTTGACACGCGACAGCAGACACGAAAGCGACGAATAGTAAGCAGCGAAACATATTCACGTTATCTAGGCATCCAACAATTGTTCTGAATTTTCTCTCGGTAACAATACTCTCCGCGCACTTTTGCAGGCAGCCAAACATTGTTTAATGGCGGTGAAGTAAGTCACGGAAATGACGTATCAAGCCTCTTCCAATAGCACTTCTTGCCACAAGTCGGCATTGTGGACCGTCAGTAAAAATATTAAGGGCGAAAATCGCTGTTTAATTTGAAAAGCAAGTTGTCCATCAGTTTTATTCACAAAAACTCGAGATTTCGTAGTTTATTCGAATAATAAATTCTACTAATCAAATAATAAGTGAAGCGTATAAATATTCGAGGAAAAAATCCGTAAAAAGTTAATACCTGTTAATTCTTCTTTGTGGATAAATTATTTTGAATTTGCCGGCAAAATGTTTTAATTACAAATATTTTACATAGAACGAAGCACCTGTCATTTACAACAACGTTGCCTCCTGATAATTAAAATACAGCTGTTGGAGATTCATCAGTCAAGGTTGCATGGTCGCGCAGTCACAAAATTTAATTCAGAAATTTTGGAACTTTATTGATAAATTATGTTTGCTGATGATTCACATTTTTTGTTAATACCGTAATGCAGTACCGTACATCAGAAATTACAGCACTAAATATTTCCCGAAAAAACGGAAAATATAGCTTCCTGGGCATTTCTATTTTCAGCAGATTTCGAGAATGGCGCTGTTGTACGGAGATTGCGACGTGAACTTTTTCTTTACATCACACACTGTATAAACATCACCAAACAAAATTTTAAATATAAAGATGGCAAAAATTATTCCATAGTGTTTAGTGATTTTTGGAGCGAAATTTACGTGTCCGATGTGTTAAAAGAAAATGTAAATGTGTGCGAAATAAAACGCAAAATGAGGAAAACTGTGAGTTCGTTATCAACGCATAAAAATATTTTTCTGAATAAATTGATTCAAGTCAAGTACTCCACAATATTAATTTCTAGGCAAAGCAGATGTGAGTTCAAAAAATATTGGATTAAAAACAAACACGAAGACGTCACGACCAATCAAAGTCACAACTCACAAAATATTGTATTTGAAAAAAATATCTTCGAATTTTTGCACGTTATCTTTTGTTTATTTTGTCATTACAGAATGTATGAATAATCGTTATTTATTTTCCCACATCGGCATTGGGGACCATAGGGCAACCAGCGGTCAACGCACATTCTTGGTAACAGGTAATTGAACCTTCCCGATCACCTTCAAATCTGTCGTCGCAATCATTCGTACACTGCTTACACTTTGCTGATACACCGGTGTCCTGCGATTTGACATTAATGCAAGTCAGATGCAAAATCAAAAAAAAGATGGATGTCGGTAAAGTCATGGTAAAAATAATTGTACCTAAAGTACAAATAGAAACAAGTTTTTTTAAAAAAAATAATTTTTCTTTACCAGCAAAATAGATTCGATTACCTGCAGTAAATTACTCTCTGAAAATGTTGGATGTTTGTACTGGCAACGCATTTGGCGCGCATTTTTATATTCTGCTCAACGAGGAAGAATTTTCTTCTGTGGGGGGAAAATACGGTATTATTAATTGCTTAAGTTCCTCTCTTATGAGTAATTACGATATGCGTGATTAAATAAATGTTTGACAGTGGAAAAAAAATAGATTTTTCTGAACTCATTTACGTGATGTAGTAACTGTACTGGGCGTGTGTTTGCGGGTGTGGCTTAGCACATGTCAAATCTGCCAATCCCATCCCATTTCATCGATTTTGAATTGGTAGCAAATTTTCCAATCTTATTTTTGGCTTAAGTATATAAATTTATTGTTATTGCGTAACTATTTTGAAATTAATTTCTTGCGCTAATTACAAATACTGAAAATTGCAGTAATACGAATATATTCCAAAAAAATCAGAATGTTACGCCAATTAATTTCCACGAAATTGAAAGGAAAAGAAAATTTTGTAACGCTATAGGCGTAAGAATTTTGTATAATTTGTTGATAAAAGATCGAATTTTGTTCCACCCAAGTCGTTATCTTTTCTCATTGTCATTTTCTTTTATTTATTCCAAATCTAAAGTTTTTCTTAAAGTATTCTTAAAATTTCATGCTTACCGTAGATATTCTTGTACTGAAGCAGGATAATTTGGAAAAATGTCGAAATTTTTCTTGATGACGAAATACAAAATTTTCCATATTTTTCAATTTAGTCAGCTGATTTTCTAAAAGTTTATTCACATTATTTTATTAAACGACTTTATTTTATATGCAGGATCATCTAACTCAGTTTTTCCCCGGTAAAATACCCAGTCACGCTCCACTTTTTTAACAGCGCGTGGTAAACAGGGAAAATTTTTCCAACATTGATTGATATATGATTTACCAATGTCATCACGTAAGTACAGACACAATTTTAAATGTCAAGGACGAAAAACAATTATTTGAAAGTTTTGCAATATTTTTGAAGCCTTCTGCTGACCAAAAAATAAATTTTGACCGACTACATTTGCTTCACAAATTTTTGCAGAATAATTTTTTTTGACAACACATTTAATATCAGTAAAACTTTTAATTAATAATAAATAAATAAGGAATTTCAATAAAGAATTGTCTTAAAATTTTAGAACAAAATTTATCGAAATTCATCACAAATTTTATCAAAAGTATTACTTGTATAAATATGTTATAAGCCTCGGTATGATCCACAGAAAACTTTCTTATTTTTGGTTTGGTGGAATTTTTTGGATTAAAATATTTATATTCAAGAGTCATCTTTTTCATTCTTTCCTCCTTACAAATTCAGCCAAGCTCCGCATCTTCAGTTTCAAGGTACAATTGAAAAAATTTGATCACACTTTAGTTTAAAAACCACATTATGTAAATTTGAAAAAAAATTTTGTAATCTTAATATTTTTAACGTGAAATTCTACGGTTTGTTTATTTAAAAAAAAAAGTTTTCGTCCTTGACAATTACGACTTTTATGCATTATTTTCCTCATAATACAAATAACGTTATCGCACTCTACTTAATGGCATGCTCTATTTGAGTCACGAGTAAATGAACAGGTAAAAATTTTTATACTCCGTAATTACTATCGATTTAGAAAGAAAAAAATATTTTGTAATAAATTTTCAAAACTGATCACGATTTCACATTATGCTTGCATTGCAGTATTTCTTATTAAGAAATTTTTTTGTTCAGTAAATATTTGTTTTAGACTCAAATGCTACAGCTCATTTTGTAGCTCTGGCCTTCCGCTAACTGTCTATATCAACGGAATTTTATGCTGGTTAAGTCTTGCGCGAAAAAATTATATTAAAGACAAGGGGTTCATGCGGACAGTTTTGTCCTTGCATAGAAAATGAACAAAACACTCGAAATTGCGCATCTAACGTGTGTGAATGTGTTTAATGTTGATTAAATAACTTAAATATCCTTAAGCACCCTTTGTCATCATTCTAATTTTTTTCGTAAAAGATGTAATCAATTTGAAATTCCGTTGGTATATAGCAGTATCACAGTACGGTAGATGGTTTAAGTCAACATTTGGATTCCGAAGACTTCCCTGAGTGGCGTTGTTGCAAGGTAAACTATAGATAAATTGCACAAGTGGCAATGAACTTTGCTCAAATCGTGGTGGTGGTATTTTGAATTTGTCGCTAATTTATTTTAATTCTAAATATATTCTATAGAGCGCAGCACCTGTCCCATAATGAAAGTTGTTTCCTGAGAGTTGGTACAACAGAACAGCTCGTACAACAGCTGAATTAATAGTCTTCAGACCTCAGCATGCAATGACTATACAAATACCAACCGTAGTTTAGTTGTATAAATGTAAATCAGAACACTCACGTACGAGGGAATTTATTTTTGCTCTAAATATCTAGAGAAAGAAGTTATCTAGAGAATATCTAGAGAATGAACTTACAGTAATTCTTCCATGTTCTTTCGTTCTGAAAAAAAATACTACGTACTACGTTCTATTTGACTAATTCAATAACTACCGTAGTGCCGAATTTTGCCACACGTACTGCTTAATATGTCCAAAAAAATCAAGGTGTCAAAATTTAAGTGCTTTAAATTCAATAAAAATAATTTAAGACAGTTGGTTTCAATTTTGTAAATTAATTAACTTTTATTTCGTCTTTACATCTTATCTGATGATGGTTAATTCCAATTAACCATTGACATCGCTGTTAGTGCAACCGTTTTTCATTTGACAGTCATACTCGCAATCAGCAATCTCGTCGTCGGACAAATTCTCTTTCACTGTTCGGTCGAGGCAGTCATCCAAACATTTCTGGCATTCTGGTGTAGCCCTAATTTGTAAGTTATGCTTAACATACGTCGATTCGATTTTGGTGTACACCAAACACAAAGTTAAAATCATAAGGGGAATCGAAAAATTCATTTCACAATACAACGTCTAAAATAAAAATAAAAATTAGAAAATTAAGTAGTTCTGGTATTAACACTAACGAGAAAATGTTTTGATTATTAAATTACCTGCAACAGATTCGTAAATAGAAATTTTAAATGCGGTGAGTACAGAAACTACAATAGGACGCATTTATATAGTTCACAGAACGGTAAAGTTTATTTCCTGCAGGGAGGAAATACGGTTAATTCAAAAATATTTGTATACTGAAATTAATTGCAGTGACTGATTACGATATTTTTTTTATTTTTTTTAACGGTATGTAAATTTTTTTTATTAGTAAAATAGTCAAACCATTTTTGTATCGTTGAGTTTTTGAAATGTGTCAGACTTTGTTACCGCAATTATTGGTAGCCGAGCATCACGTAGGCATGTCAAGAAATACATTATCTATAATTCTTAATACATTTTCCCCCAGAATACAATAACAAAGATGAAAAATGATAGCGATATAATTATTCCGCAAATGCGGTCAATTTGTCCAACTTTCCTGCGAATATCAGCTCTAGTACGAGTCTCAGTCGGAGTATTCTAATAAACAATAGACATGAAAATAACAAGTAATCGTAATCAGTATATGGTGGTACGCATGCTTTAGTTATAGCTCTGAATTGTTTCTCACCACTAAAAAATTTTCCTGATCAATTTTCATTCGAGTCCACCTTCGATGCATGAAATTGGCAAAAGCAAATTCAATCAAATTAAGAAACACGACCGATACGCACACGACCATCCAAATGTCAATAGCCTTTAACATACGATTAAGTGTAAATTCGTCAAGACGTTGATGAAAATAATTGGTCGCAAGAAAATATGTCGCTAGACAAATTCGTCGCTTAACGACTCGACGCGAAACAAATCATCGCAAAAAATATCAACCATTACCTAGTGCATAAAGAAGTGATTAGAACATGTTATATTTATAGTGGGTATTACTTACTGAAATAATAAATTTATTAATTTATTTTGTGTAATTTAAATTTTACGATGAATTTTTTTTGTGATGATTTGATACTCAACGAATTGTTTTGTTACGAATTTGTCTTACGATGTATTTTTTTGCGACGGATTTACGGCATGCCTTAATGTACGACACTACAGGTAATCCTTTCTGTGCATTCAAAAATTGCGTGGAGAGCGTTAACAAAGTTGTTAATCCCAAAGTAACACGCGGAGCAGGTTGCTCCAGATCCATTGTAAAGGATGTTAATGAGATAATTATAATCAACACAGACGGAACAAAGATCGTTAAAAGATAATATCCTAACAGCCGTTTCAAAGCAATCACTATTTCTGTACACGAATGCGATGCTGGAAGAATAAAAATCAACAAAATTTTATAATGCAATTACAAACGTTTAATACAAAATTTATCAATGTCGTATGATAAAAAAGGCATATCATACTTACAAGCTAGCGTACAATTTTCAGCACTGAGATTCACTAATCCCCACGCAGGAGGAACCGGTGTAGCTGAATCATGACTTAAAGGTTTTACCACGCCTTGCAACCGCACAACGTTTTTCGTATTATCTGTGTTTGAAACAAAATATACATACGTATAATCAGTGATACACGGTATACAGAATGACTCAATAAAAGTGAGATCTCAAAAATCTGTAATAATTATACCAAATTTTTTTTTGACTGTTATCTACTGGCTAAATAATTTTTCGGATTAAAAATAATTACCCTTGTGGATTGAAATAACCGTACAAGCCTGCTCGTCAAAAGGGTATTTCTTTAAATTGTAATAGCATGTAACTACGCATGAATGCCGTCTACAAACAAAAGTATTACAATTTAGTTTGACCAATGCAAGTACAATAATAGAAAAATAAATTACGCACGCATATTTCAACCGGAGAAGCTTCATAGACGGTAAATATTTTAGCTGCGTTTTATACAATGACTGAAAGTGATTACGTTTATCGTTACAAGATACTTGGTTTAAAATTTCGATATGTGGAATCCAGAAAAAACTGTACAATGTCTCGTCCTTAATTGTGTAAAGTTTGCGATTTGGTTCGAAGGAATTTAATCTTAAATCCTGCCATGACAATGTTAGGTCAAAATCCAAGGAAATTTCCTATATCACATTGGTATTATGGTGCATTTAAATAACTCGCACAGCAGCTGTTTACATGTGAAATTCCTAATTTACCATTGTTTGTAAATTTACTTCCTTTATTCCTACAAGCGTAAAGAGAGCGTTGACAACAACTACGAAAGATTGTAGATTTGATTTTTAGGAAAAGTGTATTATTTCATACTACAGTATACAAATATTAAGTTCGACAAATATTGGTTACCCCACTCGCTTAAAACACACCACCGTAATTTACTTATTCGCGTGTGCGTGCAGCCAGAAGTTAATAAATTATGAGTGTCGATGTAGTCATGGTAGTCATCGTGTAATTCTAATACATGTCGAAACATCGAGGTTCCCATATGCAACATCGTACGGCAAAAGTTAGACATTTTTGCACAAATAAAATAAAGTAAAATAAATAAACATTGACTAATGATTTTGTAGAAAAATGTCTTTTTCTTGCATCATAACCGGAGTCTTGCCGAGGAATCATTTTCAGAGTTAACGTTAACCGTGTTATGAATGTTGTGTAAAAATTAGTACAGTACCAGAATACTGGTCAATTCCTTACCCAAATTATTAGTGCTCTCATTTATCGGTACAGAATTATCGTAACCAGCGGGAATGATATTATTAATATCAACTTTGGTCAAAATTCTACAAAATATTTTCTATGAGCAAAATAATAAATATATAAAATAAATATTATAATCGGTCAGCACCGTGTAGTAGCCTCAAGTGTAAAGGACCAGAGGCTCCAAAAAGTCACCAAAAATAGCCCTCGCGCAGTTACCGAGTACATTCTGCGTGTCGAGTCAAGTCGACTTCAATAGCCAAGTGCAACTTTTGTTGTGAAAATGGTGGTCTTGGTAACAAAATATTGATTCAACGTCGAGTATTTGCGCTAAGCACTCAGTGCTTACTCGTAACTCGACATCTGAGTTGACTAAATAGAAACATGATTATCGCTTACTTTTTATATTTTTCAAGTAGGTTTGTTAATATTCCACAGTTCTACAATTTGCCACAACGTGAGTTTGTTTCTTGGTTCCAATATTTCACGTAAGTTGCACACAATGATTAAACGTTGTAGATACAAATGAAACGGTTTAGGTAATTTTCTGCAATTGTAGAAATGAAATGATCCCTGCTAGCCTAGTGAAGTATTTGATTACGCACTTAGCAAACATGTTAGGTTACACAACACACCTGAAACAAAAATATAGGGAAGTTTTATGATGTTGCTCAGGTACGTCTGTGCTGAAATCTAATTTCTGTTATTACGTATCCAACTGTCGCAAGTTATACTGCACATGTTTCACTCAAAAATATAAAACTACCGTACGTCATTCATAATTTTTCGTCCTGAAATTGAAAACGTTCAGAAATTGACCTTCATTTTACTGCAATTTCGAACGAGTAAAAATGAAAATTTCCTCCAATTAACAATTTTTCGGTTTTTGTTACACCAAGTTACATTCAAAAAGGAGAAAACTTTATTAACTTTTCTTCGTTGTTTGGAAAAATATCACGTTAAAATTGACAGTTTTGGAACAAAAATCAACGAAGTTTCTATAAAATAAAACTGTAATTGGGTTTTTAGTGTGGTTTTAAATTAAAATGCACGTAAGGTGCAACAGCATCTCAAGATACACGTAGATTAATACTCTTGTAGTTTTGGGGAATATTTATTTATTTATGGTAATCTTTTAAAAAGAAAATTTTTTAGGTAAAGCACAAACTATTGAATTTTTCCACAACGTGACAGCTCCACTTCATTATCTTTACTACTTAATTGATGAGTTAATTACACGGAATGCGTGCACTTTACTCATAACGTGCAGCACGTATTAAACCGGCAAGTACCTAAATTTTTCCATTATGTTTTTATTACGGTAATTAAGTGCTAATGGGAGTGAATGCGAAAATTAATTTTCGATGCACGCACGCTTATCGAACGTCTATCCAGTTTTTACGTGTATGGGACTTTGGTTTTTCACTTTGTAGTTTATTACACAGCACGAATAGCTTTTAGCTCAGTTCAAAAATTTATTTCTCAAGACGTCAAATAATTTTTCTTACAATTTCAGTTTTTATAGGTTGAATTTTCGTGGAGTTTTTATGTCAGTAAACAACTTTTTTTGTTTTTTGTTTCTGTATATATTCCTCGGTAAAATATTCGGTCACGCTCCACATTTTCAGCAAACGCAGTGAACAGCGGAAAATTTTTCCAATTTTGGTTTTCGTGTCGATGTCAATTAACTCAACATTTATAAATCATATTAAATTTAAAATTCAACTAATGCGTGACGCTTCCAAAATTTCAGCAAAAATTTCGAAAAATTGATTTTCGTCCTTGATTTTCACTACTTCTTTCTCGAAAAAAAATTTTTTAGTGACTGGAGCAGAATAAAAAATATTTTTTATACAGCGACATATTCCAAAATGACCTTTTTACAAAATAAAAGGACGAAGTTGTACGGCTTGCACTTAGACCATGAAAATATTTTTTTCACAAAAAAATTTATAGCAACGTACGTGTTCAGGATTACCCGTACATTCCAAAAAATCATATCCCAAAAGGACCTATTTTAGAAAATACTAGGACAAGTTTTACAGCTTACACTTAAGACCCTGAACGACCCTGAACGACCCTACGACAAATACACATCCCAAATTCCCGAAATTTATGATAAATATATTAATTCAAAATTTAACTCAAATATTTCATCTACACTAGCTAAGATACGGCATTCAAAAGTATTAACTTTCTTCAATTGCTACGACAGAATTGAAAAATTTCTATAATGTGAAATTTGGTGAAATTTTCGTTTCGATGGGAAAAATTTCACAATTTTTAAAATAGACTTCAAAAAATTTATAAGAATTATAATGTAACGAAAAACATAGCAAGTGATGGGAGAATTTTAAAATTGAAATACTGTACTGTACTACATTTAGCTTTTTTTAAAAATTGTTTTCGTCCGTGACATTTTATGCATTATTTTCCTCATAATAACTAACTCTCGTTTTCTATTTGGTGACGTGCTCTATTTGAGTCACGAATTTCAAAAACACTAAACAGAAAAAAATATGTTGCAATAAATTTTCAAAAATGATCACGATTTCACAACATTACGATTTGCATTATTTCTCAAAAAAAAAATATTTTAATCTTTCGTTAATTTTATTCAAGTGATGTAATTGGAATTAAAAATATTTTGCGTCCAACTTTTCAAATATCAAGAAAAGTGTTCAAAAATTTTTTAACAAAGTACAACAACTTCTTTGAAATTTTCTTAATAAAATAAATCCGTCACTGAATTTTATTACTTTAGAAAGACATATTTTTGTTAATATAATAATGCAGAAAATCCGGCAGAATTAAATATTTACTGACAAAATAGAAATTCGGCTTACCTGAGTATTTCTTATTTCTGGCGGATTCCGGGAATGGCGCTGTCAAACAGCGATTGCAATAAACTTGGTTTGTACTGTACTGTCCACTAACACCACTTCAAACACCATTCGAAGTAAGAACACCAAAAACTTTTCCGTAACGAGTTGCAAAACATTATTCCTTGATGTACACATCTGCGATGTGTTAGAGGAAAACGTAAGTGCGCACGAAATAATACGCAGAAAAGAGGAAAACTGGAATTGAGGTCATAAAATAATAAAAAAAATTCTCTGAACAAATATGGATTCACATAGAGCATTGCAGTTTAATCTTTTTAATATTTTATGTTAAATCGTTATTTGAATTTAATTTCCAGTAAATGACATGAAAAAAATTAGACAACAAAAATTATGCGTCAATACTGCAAAAAAACTTCAATGTACATGATGTGTATAGCAATATGGCAGACGTTTAGTCAGAGTGCGTATTCTGATTCCGACAACTTCCCTGAGTGGCGCTGTTGCACGGCGAACGGGAAATAAACTCTTGCAAATTAAACTCATTTACGTGGGTCAAAATACAACAGCAATATAATTAATACTGTGGTAATAAAAGTTCAACAGTTTATCCAATGGTAGATTTTAACGACAATAATTTTACAAACAAAAATTATATTCATGAAAGTTCGAATTTAATTCGTAGCAATTTTAAAACAAAAAATTTAAATTTTTTTTGCTGTAAATTACAACGAATCAAAAATTTGTCAAGTTATTATTTTTATCATCAGTTAAGCAAGGATTAAGCGTTCGAACAATACTAATTTTGCATAGTGCACCCGAAATCCGCTGTCTGTAAATTTAACAAACCACTAGTTAAAAATTTAATATTATTTTAATTGTGTAGTGTTCTGTAATTACCTACAAAACGCAGCAACATATTCAGCCACTGATTCTATCGTGTTTCCGGATTTTTGCAAAATGTTTGTAATGCATGTGCGTATGGAGCGGTTACATTTTCGTGTTTTTCCGTGCCAATTTTATCTTTCACGCAATTTTTGTCCAGTTCAATGTTAAACGGTGACAACGTCTGATCCGTGGTTGCTGAAGAGTAACAATAATAAATTAATTAAATAATAAATCTCACTGAATTAAAAACAATAATTTTAACCAAACGAATCATGCAATATCATATTTGACAATTTTAATTGACAACTTTGAATAATAGCAAATATATATTTTTTTATCAGTCATTTAGGAAAATGGCTAACTGTATTTCCTAGTTAACATTACTAGAACGAGATTTGATACAATCAGTCAATCATACGATAATTTACGGTGCCTTTTTGTGAAATTAGTTAGTACGTAGAAGTGCCTCACAAAATTAAACGGTTTAACGTAATCTTTAATTCACAAGTGTGCATCGTTAATCGGGTACTTACGTTATTGACACGCGACAGCAGATAGGAAAGCGACGAAAACTAAGCAGCGAAACATATTCACGTTATCGAGGCATCCAACAATTGTTCTGAATTTTCTCACGGTAGCAATATTTTCCGCGCACTTTTGCAGGCAGCCAAACATTGTTTAATGCCATATGGCGGTGAAGTAAGTCACGGAAATGACGTAACTAGCCTCTTCCGATAGCACTTTTTGCCACAAGTCGGCATTGCGGACCGTCAGTAAAAATATTAAAGGCGAAAATCGCTTGTTTAATTTGAGAAGCAAGTTGTCTGTCAATTTTATTCACAAAAACTCGAGATTTTGTAGTTTATTCGAGTAATAAATTCTACTAAGCAAATAATAAGTGAAAAGTATAAATATTCGAGAAAAAAATCCGTAAAAAGATAATAAATGTTAATTCTTATTTGTGATAAATTATTTTGAATTTGCCGTCAAAGTGTTTTAATTACAAACATTTTCAGTAGAACGAAGCACCTGTCATTTACAACATCGTTGCCTCCTGAGAATTAAAATACAGCTTGTTGGAGATTCATCAGTCAAGGTTGCATGGTCGCGCAATCACAAAATTTAATTCAGACGATAAGAAAAAATCAACAAAAATTTAATTCATATATATTGTTATTTGTGGAAATTATTTTGAATTTGCCACCAAGTTATTTTATTACAAATATATCCTGTAGAGCGTAGCACCTGTCCTGTGACGAACGGTGCTTCCTGAGAGTTAATATTCAATACGAAACAGAAAAGTTCGTACAGCTGAGTTCAACATTAGTGGCCAGTTGCAAATTCAATCATTTTTGATGTTCTACATCTCTTTTGTTTGTGATAACATATATTTATTAGCAATTCTTATTTTTAAGAGTTTATTACGTAAAATATTTGGCAGTGAAAAAATCGGATCACGTCTACTTCTTTATAATCAGTGTTCAAGCCTGTTGCCCAGCATGATTACAGTGACGTACTAACAGGAGGAAAAAACCAAAACCAGCAACGGGCCCCACGAGCTCACAAAAACGCAACAGCAATGCGCGATCGCGTTTGGCTTCGTCTCCAGCTAAAATTTCCCGATTTCTGCAAACTACGATCAGATCAACTCAACGCAAAATAGTCTGTCTGGTGCACTGTTGTAAATTTTTAGATAAATCGGTTAAAGAAAGAATTGTTTTTTCCTGGAAAAGTCGTTGGTGGCTTATTCTCTCCTCCAATTTTAAGTTCCTAAATAGTTGTAAAGCATATTTTTGCATTTATTATGAAACTACATTGAGCACGCCACCATCTTGATACCAAGGAAAAGTATTTGTCAAAAATATTTGAAAACAAATTTGCATGTTGTCGTATGTTTATTTTGTCATTACAGCATACAGTACATCTCAGCAATAATTATTTATACATTGCAGTCATTAATAATTACTGATAGATAATTATTGTTCATCCTCCATGAAAGGGCATCCATCGCTAAAATGACAATTTTGATAGCAGATAGGCAGATACTGCTCACTTATCGTGCCTTTTTCAAACTTATCGCTACACGCATCCAGACATTTGTTGCACTCAGGTGATTCCTCCTTCTCCGTCGATTCGACATTAACGAATGTCACACACAAAATAAAAAAAAAGACGGTAGTCGAAAAAGCCATAGTAAAATAATTATTTCTACAAAGAGAAATACGTTTAAAACAAATTTATATTATCAAAAGTTTTGATTACCTGCAGTAAGTTACTCGTCGAGAACGTTGGATGTACAGTACTATAACGCACTTGCAGCGCATATTTATAGTCTGCTGATCGCGGATGAGTTTATTTCTTTGGAGGGAACAATATTATTAGTCAGCCGATTGACTACAAAAACTGTATTTTGAAGCACTATAATTTTCTAATCAACTACTAAAGAAAAACGAAATGTAGGCATTAGACCGCCTTATTTTAGGCTGCTTAACTTTGACTTTAGAATTAGACCTCTTCTTTACTTTAAACCGCCTCAGTTTTACTTTAGACCAACTGACTCGGAACTTAGTTCTCCCAAGTGTAAATTTGAATTCATGAAAATACGGCGTTTTAATTGTCTCTTATTACAATAGTGGTCCAGTATTTTGTTAAAAACTATCAGCATTAGCAAATTGTAGCATTTTGTACCGTAGGCTATTATGCTAGCACGTGTGCAAAGTGAAATGACATAAGTAACTATGTAGAAGAATAACACGCAGCATTATTTTTGTGAATACATTTAGCACTGTTAACGCAGTAAAGTAGACTCTCGTGGCCGCAGAATGGACAGCTAATTGTACACAATTGTGCTGAGTTTGTAATACTGCGCGCGAGAATGGTTTAACGTACCGTACAACTGCACCGTTTAATTTTTTCTTATTTCACCAAAGAGAATTACGCAGCAAAACTTTCCATTCTTCCATTCTTGGCTTGCAAGAACAAAATTATTTGCCTAATTATTTCCATCAGTTTAATTATTTCCGCTAGTTGCAATTACTGAAAATTGCAGCAATGCGGTACACTCCGCAATTTTAGTCAAAAATTGAAACGAAAACCCAAATAGGATGTTTTCATTGTTTTCGTGACAAAATATATTTACATGGCTTCTTACAAAGTTGAACTTCATTCCACCCGAATCTCATTTCAAGAAATCGGCAAATTTTTAATCCTGTTTATTTCCTTATTTACTGGTACAATATATGAAATTTTTCGGTGCTGGTAGGGAGTAATTAAGGAATTTTCGAAATCCTTTAATTCACACAACAATTTAATACGATTTTAAACTTATTGGCCTAATGATTATTCCTCAAGCTTGTAATCATTTGAATTGGTGTTAGAAAGGTGTAAGATGTTTAGTGAATGTTTCCGAAATTTAGTTGAGTAAGAACTAGATAATCAAAAATTTACGTTGAACAATGATTGACAAATTTAAAAATTTAAGATAAGAGAAATTAATACGGTATAGGTATGAATTTGTTTACGAATTTTACTGACGAAGTAAGATTTACCAGACAAATGTGAGTGAAATGATTTGTTGCAAAGGGAAGAAATATGACAAAAAGTAGTGCAACTTGGGAACAACAAAACGTAGAAATATTTCAAATCATTGAGATTTGCACATAAAATATTATAGAATAATTCATTAAATTAGTGAAAAATATTGAAAACAAGACTCTTATTACAGTCTATTGTTCAGTGCAAATGTTGGAAAATATTGTGAAAAAAACCTGAAAAGATAGAAAATTTGCAAACAAATGGCATCAGACGCAAATATATGGATGAACGAGTGGAAAAGTAAAAAACAGCCCATAACTTGCGAAAAATGTTAAAATTGTTGGAAAATTGTTGGAAAATTGTGGTAGCGAATTGCTAATATTTTAAAATTTTGCATGTGACGGTTGACAATTCCAATACAATAATTGCTAGTAATAGTGTACCCAGAATACAATAACAAAAAACATAAACATCAGCGATATAATACTGCCCGCAACGCGGTCAATTTTTGCAGGATTAATGCAGTTTTTGGTAACAACACCCTGAAACGTTACAAAACAAAAAAACAATATTAGTAATATATTGAATATCATTTGATAAAACTTTCACGCTCGACCTCGTCCGAATGTAATTCACTTCTCACTCTTAAAACATTTTCCTTGTAAGTTTTCGTCTCGTTCAATCTTCGACTTATGTAATTCGAAATTGCAAATTCCATCAAACTCATAAACACGGAAATCATACAGGCTACCATCCATATATCGACCGCTTTCACATAATTGACTGGCGGCAATTCTTTCTGCGAATTTAGAAATTGGGTCGAAAGGGTTAAAAGCGTTGTTAAGCCCAAAGCAACTCGCGGAGCTGGCTGCGCGATATCCATCGTAAACGAAATAAATGACAACAACACAATTAAAAAGCTCGGGATAAAGATTGTTAATAAGTGGTGCCCCAGCAGTCGCCCCAAGACAAACACGATCTCTGTACACACATATATTGCTAGAAATAGCAAAAAAAATTATTATAATTATTGCATATCTTTTAAGTTTTTGTCTGCTGTGTTGCAGCACACTTACACGAGTCTGAACAGTTCGTGACGTAATATGTCGTCAACTTCCACGCAGGGGGTAAACGCAATTCTGAATTTTCAGTTAATTCGCCCACTTGACCATTTAATTGCGATACTATTTTTGAATAACCTGATTTTAAGACATGGTGAAATTACTTCACAAATAAAATACATACGAAATACACGAAAATTACGAGCGTATTCAGGGGAAGACTGCAGCCCCTTCCCCCACTTATAGTAACATAAGATTTTCTGTAGGGGGCAAACGTAAATTTGCAATTTGCACATGACCTTTCTTGCACCTGAAACTCAGCAAATAATTTGCGCTGAAACAGAGAAATTTAATACAGTAATCTACTAATGTCATCAAGGTAGATGAAAGATCTTTACTTATTAAATTTCCAAGGCCCGGTATAAATTATTTGCTGAGTTTCCAAATACTAGAAGTGCTCAAGAGCAAGTATACTGTATTTGCGATTGACACCCTTCCATCCCTCCCCTCTTTAATTTATACAATTAAGCAGATGATAACTTTATCTTTTCATTAAAGATAATGAAATATAGTAACAAGATGGTTGTTGTAAAGAAACCCAGCCCACCATCTTTTAAACACTTCATGATCCCCTTGGTCAAAAGTTCCCTGGATACGCTACTTAGTAAATTGCAAAGAAATCTACCCATGAGATTTATCCCAATTTTACACGAATGTTTGTCAAAAGGATAAGCTGATAAATCAAACTGACAATCAAACGAACATTGCAATCTCCTGAAATCGCAAATTCTTTATTTTTATAAAACGAAAATTTGGTTTTTATACTCACGCGTATTTGTATTTTAGATATTTTATGTGAGGTTTGTAATACAACCGTGGTTCGTGCATTGGCATAAGTCCGTGGCGATTCGACTTACAAGATATGTAGTTAGTAAATTCTAGATGGGGAATCCAGAAATTGGCCTGTAATTTCTCCTGAGTAATGACGTTGTAGACGCGACTTGGTTGCACGGATTCTAAGCGGCGATCAAACCAGATGGAAGTTAATTCGAATTCCAAGGAAATTTCCTACGTTGTAATAATTTAGAACGTCAGTAACGTTGTTAACTCTTTTGTGTAAAGTTCTAAGTTACCATAGTTTGTAAATTCAATGATTTTACTCCCAGAAGAGTGAATTCGACATTGATAACAACTGCAAAAGAATGTAAATTTAACATAAATTCTAGTCTAGTATAATATTATTTAACGTTAGTTTTATTTACACTCGTTGTGTTATAACCAGAGACGATTGTTAAGGTAAAATTTTCCCAATTACCCATTCTGCTACGTAATGAGGAATTCTAATACCCAACCATTTTATTCGTTGAACAAAAAATCGATGCGTGTGCACTTAGCCGTTACGGTAATCAGTAAAAATATTTGTGCCAGTAAAGCCAAAATTTTCCACGTCATTAAAATTTCTGTAGTTTTTCCAAACATACGCATTTGGTACGCTGTCCAACTGTTTTAGACTCTTAGTCATCAAGAAGTAATAAATTTTACTAAATTTCCTCGCAACTGCTGAACACCAAGAATGTTGTTAATTTTTCACTGCAATCGCAGTGTATTTTTCTAACTATATGGTTTTCCATAGCAATTAGTATAACCATGGTGTAAAGATTAAGAATGCTCGATTTTAAACATTAAATATTTAAATATTATGGTGAAATATACCTGTCAATTTCACAGTAATATTTAAATATAAACATTCTGTTCTTACAAGTCAGAGACTATCAACCAACAGTGAGTACATTCGTACAGTTGGAAATTATTACTTTTTTTGTCCTTTAATTACAGTTGTTTAATTTTAAGCAACGCCGGCTTATACGTTTTCTTACATTTTCAATAATAAAAACCCATTAGTAGGCAAACTTGAACCATAAATTTCCTATCACGTACCTGGCTCAGTCGCGTTCGCTTCTCTTGGTAATACTTTCTCGTAGCCAACCGGTATGATTGCATTCACGTCAGCTTCATTAAAGATTCTGAACAAAAAAAATGTACAAAAAAGTGAAAAATAATGTAAATACGGTAACCCAACTTTGTACGCACTTAGATGCGACAGCAGGCAAAAAAACCAGAGTAGTTGCAAAATTTGCCAAATACTGTGCTGTTTTTAGCGAGCACATTTTCGCGTACAACGTTAGGTCAACTCAGAAAGTTAAATGTTATGTTTAGAAAGATACGGGCAAACACAATGCCTAGTTACAGATATTGACGAATTAAACATCGATTAGTTGAAGCAAACACGCCGTTTTTTCGTATGACTGTAGAGTCGGGTACTTGTACTGTAATCGAAGCGTTTAATAAACCAAATATTTCCATAATTTCATACAACACAGGTTTGCTTTTCTCTCAATCCAAAAGACACGAATTATTCAACGTGCTTTGTTTTGAGCAGTCAGCTCAATATCTTTAATTCCAAGCAGTCAGCTCAATATCTTTAATTCCAAGCAGTCAGCTCAATATCTTTAATTCCAAGCAGAATTTTACTCCCCCCCCCCCTCCTCCCCGCAAAAAAAATTTCCACAACGTGACAGCTTCACATTTTGTATTGTTTTTATTACTTTTTTCTTCTTAATCACACGGGAATGTTTTTTTTTGTTCGTAACGTTATCGTCTAACGTGCACATTTATTTAACCGGCAAATACTGAAATTTTTCAAAACCTTACCGTTCCTCATTTTAGGTTCGTTTTATTACTGTTATTACAGTACAAGCAATTACACCAAAATGTACCCTTGGCGTGAATTCATTGCATAATCTACAAATTTGTGTATTTTGTTCATTACGCGTGATAACTCTTAACGGCTGCGAATATTAAAATACACACCCGTGTCGACCTGTGCAAATCGACCGTCTTTTCATTGACTAACTTGTGCAATATTTGATTCTTATCAACAGGATAATCCGTAAACTTCGCAGGACAACTTTACTGCGAAATGAGTGAGAGTGAGAGCAACATTGATGTGAAAAATAGTATTTTGTGCAAAATGTCGCTCTCACAGCAAATCTTGCATTCTTGTATACAAACCCAATAAAAAGTATTGTAATGGATGTGTGAATGTTATTTTGAAGTGATTTCTGACAAAATTTACGACATTTTAGTCGTGAATAAAACTGCGCAATTATCTTTTGTCGCCATCCTGATTTAATTCAAATCATGAGTTACACTTTTACAAAATATTTTAGTTAACTCAACTACTTTTCCAAAGTTGAAAAGGTTTATTTTATACTATTCTTCAATTTTCACTCAACTTTTTAAATTTATATATTAAGCTTAGGAAAATATTCTTATACTGAAACAGGAAAAGTTTGAAAACTGTTGATTGACAAAATTTTCCTCAGTACGAAATACAACTGGTACGCATTGAAACGAAGGTTAAATTCGAATGAATAAAAATGGAAAATTTTCTCCACTTGAAATTTTTGGTTTTGTAGTTTATTCTACCGCACGATTAATTTTTACCTCAGTTCAAAAAATTTACTTGTCAAGAGGTCAAACAATTTTTCTTATAATTTCAATTTTTAATGTCGAATTTTCTTAATAGTTTATTAACATTATTTCAGAAAACAACTTTTTTAGGGTCATTTATTTCATTTTTTCCTCGGTAAAATATTAGGTCACGCACCACATTTTCAACGACGCGGTAAACAACGCAAATTTTTTCCAATATTGATTGACGTGTCAACGTCACGTACTGTACAACATACAAAACATATTTCTAAAATTCAACTCGTGGTTCAAATTATTTTAAATAGTTCAGGTTTTTGTTCAAAAATAAATTTGTGATTGCACATCGTAATTTATCATACTGTAAGTATGGTATATTAATTCAAGCAGGTCACCTAAGAAAGGTGAAAATATTAATTACTTTAATTGCTATGGTATCAAGTAAAAATTTGTATTGTTAAATTGCAACTTGCATAACATCTCCGAGATGGAAAAAATAAAATTCCAACGTAGAAAATTTTACAAATTTTATATAAATTTCAAAAAATTTACAAAATTATGTTTTTTAAAGATTACGAAACCTTCACTTTCAAAACATTCCTAGTCTATTTTAATTTGCCAAAATCCGCAAAAAAATCGCCAAAAAAATTCTGGGAAAATATGACTTGGTTTTTCTCTTTTTAATTCACTCATATTTTTGTTTAATCGCGTAATTTTAAAGAAATTTTTGTTATTTTAATATTTAAATTGAAGTATTAAATTTTGTGTTTAAAAAATTGTTTTTTTACTTGATAGCCCAAACGTTATTTTCCTCATGATAAATAACGTGCTCTATTTGGTGACATGCTCTATTTGAGTCACAAATTTCAATCAACGTAAGGCAGGAAAAAAATTGAGTATATAATTTTTATAATTACGATCAGCTTGAAAAAAAAATTATTTTGCAATAAATTTTCAAAAACGATTACGGATTTCACAACATTACGTTTTGTATTATTTCTTACAAAGAATATTGAGGGATTTTAGTTAATTTTGTTCTACGTGATGGAATTGGAATTAAAAATATTTTACGACCAACATGTCAAATATCGCAAAAAGCGTTCAAAAAATTTATGTCATTAATTTGAACAAAAATACCTAAATACGTACCACAAATATTTTAATTATTTCCAATATAAGAATGTAAATAAAACACGTAATGATTGTGTTCAGATTATTAACTTTTTCAACAGCGTGACTGTTCCACATTCTACATTATCTTTATTACTTTATTGTGTTAATTGTAAGAAATGTCTTTGGTCCGAGAACGTTCGTTATGACCATTACGTGCATTTTATTCATAACGTGCGCACATGTTAAACCAGCAAGTACCTAAATTTTTGCATTATGTTACCGTTCCACATTTTATATTATTTTTATTACGGTAATTAAGAACTAATTCGAGTGAATGCTATATTTAATGTACGTGCGCGTGTTTCGAAATTAAAATATACACGCACGCAAATAACTTTTATCTCAGACAAAAATTTACTTCTCAAGACGTCAAATAATTTTTCTTATAAGTTGAATTTTCGTAGAGTTTACAATATGTCAGTAAACAACTTTTTTGTTTCTGTACATATTTAGGGTCACTCATTCCATTTTTTCCTCGGTAAAATATTCGGTCACACTCCACATTTTCAACAAACGCGGTAGACAGAGGAAAATTTTTCCAATTTTGATTGATGCACCAATGTCATTATTTATAAATCATTTTTAAAATTCAACTAATGCGTGACGCTTTAAAAATTTCTGCCAAAATTTCTTAAAATTGATGTTTGTCCTTGATTTTCACTACTTTCTTTCTCGAAAAAAATTCTGCGTTATAAATATTTCGCGAAGTCACCTTAATTTATTCACACTTCTCCCTAAGCTAAAATTTTTGACTGTAACATTTAGAAAAATATATTTTTTTCCCGTATTGAACTGAACCATCTGTTATTTTTTCGTCAGCAACGACTTGCGCAAGCGTTGTACGTCATTCGACTGACGTTTTGTCAGTCGAATGACATATTCAAAGAGAAATTTTCAGATGCTCGAAGCAGGAAACTATTGATCATATAATTTTATACAATTACGTTTTACGAAAGAGAAATATATTGAGGTTAGTTTGTCCCTTCATTATTTTTTGATATGAAATTTTGAGATTGGGAAATTTTTTAGTGACTGGAGCAAAATAAAAAAAATTTTTTATATAGCGACATATTCCAAAATGACCTTTTTTACAAAATAAAAGGACGAAGTAGTACGGCTTACACTTAGACCCTAAAAATATTTTTTTCACAAAAAAATTTATAGCAACGTACGTGTTCAGAATTACCCGTATATTCCAAAAAATCACATCCCATAAAGACCTTTTTTAGAAAATACAAGGACAGAAGTTTTACGGCTTACACTTAGACCTGAACGACCCTACGACAAATATACATCCCAAATTCCCAATGTGTCAAAATAAGCATTTTTATGTTTCAGTTGGTTCGGTGAAATTTTTCGGAGATATAAACCCAGATATTTTATTTTATTTTACTTCTTCGTCATGGTAAATTCAGCCACGCTCGGCATTTTCGAGAGCACGATAAACAAGGAAAATTTTCGTTACTAACAATTGTTGATTGACGTACCATCGTCGTAATTTATGATAAATATGTCAATTCAAAATTTAACTCGAATTTTTCACCTAGCTAAGATACGGTATATAAAAGTATTATCTTTCTTCAATTGCTACGATAGAAAAGGAAAATTTCTACTCCATGTTAAATTTACGCGTGAAATTTTCGTTTCGACGGGGAAAAATTCACAATTTTTAAAATAAACTTCAAAAAATTTACAAGATTTATAATGTATAAAATGTAACGAAAAACACAGCAAGTGATGTGAAAATGGTAAATTTTTGAAATTTGTGACACGACCTTTTGACACCAAACTCGCATTAAAATTTTGCACATTTTGCAAATTTTACAAATTTTACAAATTTTACAACTCACAGCCTTACATCAAAATTATGTACTGTACACCAAAAAAATACTTAATTTGCTAAAACTTTTTCAAAAAACGCCAAACAAATGCTGGAAAACTATGGTAGATTCAATTTCGAATTTGCTTGTATTTTTGTTAAAAAACAGATTTCTGACCGCATAATTTTGGGAAAATTTAAAAATTTAAAAATATAAAAATTTAAATACTGTACTGTACCACATTTAGCTTTTTTAAAAATTGTTTTTCGTCCTTGACATTCTAAGCATTATTTTCCTCATAATAAATACCGCTCATATTCTAATTGGTGACAAGCTCTATTTGAGTCACGAATTTCAAAAAACGTAAACAGGAAAAAATTGAATATATAATTTTTGAAAATTCGTTTGAAAAGAAAAAAAATATATTGCAATAAATTTTCAAAAATGATCACGATTTCACAACATTACGATCTGCATTATTTCTCACAAAATAATTATTATAGTATTTAGTTAATTTTATTCAAGTGTTGGAATTGGAATTAAAAATATTTTGCGTCCAACTTCTCAAATGTTAAGAAAAGTGTTCAAACAATTTGAACAAAGTACAATAACTTCTTTGAAATTCTCTTAATTTGAATCCGTCACTGGATTTTATTATTTTAGTAAGACACATTTTTGATAGTATAATAATGCAGAAAATCCGAACGAATTAAATATTTACTGATAAAATAGAAATCGGCTTACCTGAGTATTTTTTATTTCTGGCCGATTCCGGGAATGGCGCTGTCAATCAGCGATTGCAGTAAACTTGGTTTGTACTGCACTATCCAGTAACACCACTTCAAACACCATTCGAAGTAAGAACACCAAAAACTTTTCCGTAACGAGTTGCAAACCATTATTCCTAGATTTACACGTCTGCGATGAATTAGAGGAAAACGTAAATGCGCACGAAATAAAACGCAGAATAGAGGAAAACTGGAATTCAGGTCATAAAAATAATACTAAAATAATAAAAAAGTTTTTAGGCAATAAAAAAAAATTCTCTGAAGAAATGGATTCAGTTTAATCTTTTTAATATTTGATGCTAAATCGTTATTTGAATTTAATTTCCAGTAGATGACATGGAAAAAATTAGACAACAAAAATTATGCGTTAATACTGCAAAAAATTTAAATGTGTGTGTATAGCAATATGGCAGATGGTTTGTCAGTTTTTGTATTCAGACGACTTCCCTGAGTGGCGCTGTTGCACAGGGATTGCTGCGCAAAATGTATTAGGAGCAATAAACTTTACTGCAAATTAAAATTTTAAAATTTTAAAACAAAGGGCATGATCGACGGAGATAAACTTCTCGCAAATTAAACTCATTTACATAGGTCAAAATACAATAGCAATACAATTATTGTGCTAATAAAATTTCAACAGTTTATCCAACATTAGATTTTAACGACAATAATTTTACAAACAAAAATTATATTCATCAAAGTTAAAATTTAATTCGTAGTAATTTTAAAACAAAAAATTTAAATCTGTTTTGCTGTAAATTACGCGAACAAAATTAAAACAAACCAATATGTCCGCAGTAAATATAACTTTAAAATTAATCTAACCCAATTTTGGTTAACGGAGGTATAAAATATTTTGAGCCAATATTAAAAATAAAAAATATCATAAATTGCGTAAGTAGTGAAATCTACTTGTGGTGTACTGTACACTAAATTAATCGATCACAAAATCGAATTAAAATTAGTATTCTAATACAATACGAGCAGTATCAGCAATTTTTTAAAAACGATATTACATATTACATAATATGTAAATACTGTACCGTATAACGATTTTTACAAAGATTATTTTTTCTCGTACGGTTTAAACGCGTGAAATTCTTGTAAATGTGAAGATATTCTATTTTTGAAACAGAAAAAGAACATCAAAATACAAGTGACGGAAGAAAGTTTAACCAACCAAATATTGTCGTTTTTTAGCTACACTTAATTAAATATACCGTACTTAGAAATCGCAACATGTCTTACTTAAATGACATGTCGAGACTTCGGTAAATGTTACGGTATAACATAAAAAGTTTGCTGCAATTTAAAATTTTAAAATTTTACACGTGACAGTGATGTGAGTATAATTAACGGAAATAAACTCCCGCAAATTAAACTCATTTACATTGGTAAAAATGCAATAGCAGTAGATTTTAACATCATTAATTTTACAAACAAAAATTACATTTGTTAATATTCGAATTTTATTAGTTGCAATTATAAGATACAAAATTTAAACTTTTTGTCCCTTACACTGCACGAATAAAATCTAAACTAACCAATATGTACATACGCGGTAGTTAATAACTTTAAAATTACCTGATCAATATGTGTCACTGTTTTAACGGAGGTGTAAAATAATTTATTGTTTGTCGTTTCTCATGGTTTTCACGCGTGAAATAATTGCAAAAATTAAATTACTATTTTTGAAATAGAAAAAGCACCACATCAAAGCACAAATAACTTAAACTTTTTCTGTCACAAAATTCGAAGCAGCAGTCAAAACAGTTTGTTATTCTGAATTGCACGTTGCGTGATTGCGTTTGACCAGCACCTCAAAAGCAGAAATCGATGTGACAAACCAGGACAAACCAATAACCTCGACAAAACTGCAAAGTGGCGCCCTCTTTTTGACGAAATTCCAACCTTAATTGCTACGGAAAAGTATTAGTTTAGTGCAAAATAGAGGACATAAAATAATTGGGAAATTGTGTAAAAATTAAAATTCAAAACGCAAGCGGAATATACAATCATTGTCTACAAAATACAAAATTTTAAATTTGAATTCAAAGAGTAATTGCATTCATACCAGGTTATACCACAAAATCGTGGATATTCTCATCATGCCTTGATTTAAATTACATCCGACAAATTCGAACGAATTAATGAAGTTACTCTGGTACATAAATGACGTCACCAAACTTTAAAAATTGAAGATTTTGTTTTTGTCATCGATAAATCTGAAGAAAAACAACGAAAATTAAAAATTATATTCGCCGTACTTTAAGACGAACTTTTAAATCAACGGTTTACAAATCGTGTGAATAAATTAAATTCTGTACATTACCAATTTCAAAACACTAATTTTACAAACAAAATATTATAATCATCACAGTTAGAATTTTATAAGTAGGAATTTAAAACATAAAATTTAAATATTTTGTGCTTTATATTACAACGAATAAAATTTAAACGAATCGCTTAATTAACTAAAATGTAGGCATTACAGGATTTATTTCAATCAAAACCATTCTAAGATTTACGTTTTAAGTAATAAATTTATCACCAAAAATAAAACTGCAGTAAAATAAGTTGTAATTCTTTACAACATTTAAAATACTCAATTATATGAATGTAATAAATGCAACGGTTTACAAATCATATAAGTAAATTAACTTGTACATCTTCCCTAATTGAACCAGGATCATTCTACACGGTATTAGCAGAAATAAAAGCAAACAATAAAATTAGTGTAGTTGTGCAAATCATGAACAAATACACAAATTAAAAACTCGTCGTAACTAATATAAACCTAAACCTTATTAAAACTATTTAAAACGGCGAAAATTGCGTAATCATCGTGTTTACACTAAATTAATCGATCAAAAAGTCGAATTTAAATTAGTATTCCTAGCAAAATCAGCAATTTGTTTTAAAACAATTCAATGTATTACCCAATATATAAATAATATGACATATAAAAATTATTTTTTCTCAAAAAACAATTACTCAAGTAATATATCTGGGCTACGTCAGACGGTTTTCAAGCGTGAAATACTTCAAAAGTGAAGTTTCTAGTTTTGAAACAGAAAAAAAACATCAGCATGTAAAAATTATACCTCGTAAAGCTTGATTCAACAGTCAAGGTTCACGAATTAACAAGTCCATTTACCCCATCATTTTCAGCGCAACTCCGGTATTGAATTCGATTGTAATATTTTACCGACTTAATCTGCATTGAAAATCGTGAAAATCCGTCGTGCAATCCTACGGTAGTGTAATTAAAACGTTCTAATGTGAGGGAATGCATTTTCTCTATACACCTAAAATCCCCACCAAATTGTTACTGCAGCAGAAAAATAATATTTTTCTACTGCAGTAGCAATGGTGCAAAACAGAACAGAAAATATTTTGGTATTTCCCCGGCCTCAAACTCAATTTTCCATCACTCAAGTGCTTAATTGCTATGAATAGTCTCAATCTTCATATGTAATTAAGCACAAATGAAGAATAATAACACTGAAATAAAACATAAAACTTTAAAATTAAATTCAAATGTTTGAATAATATTATATGGCGAGCACACACCAACGGAATTACAAATCACGTAGTTAATTTAAACTATTCATGAGTATACTTTCGAAACGATGCAAATTGGTTTTACAATAAATATAAAATCAGACATAGAATTTCAGTTCTGTACATTAAGACTCTGACACTCAAGTCAAATAATTAAATACAGACAAAAAGTTTAAACAGAGTAAATTTTGTGCCTGAATTGTAGGTTAAAATTAAAATTCAGTTTCAGGTCTAAATTTTTGAATTTTGTACTGGACAAGGTGAGTATAATTGACGGAAATAAACTCCCGCAAATTAAACTCATTTACATTGTACGTTACAATCTTGTAATAGTGTAAAATAATTTATTATTCTAAACAACATTGAGTGTTTACAAAACAAAAGTTCTTAGTTCAAGGTGTTAAATAATAAATTTATCACCAAAAATAAACAGTGTACTGGGTTCTAGCATGTAATCAATTCGATCTGACTCTAAAATCAAAGAATTAAGTACTGCACAGTAACACAAATTGTAATTCTTTACAAAAACATGCTTGGTATGTTTAAAACATACCAACTAGCCTCTTTTGCCGATAGAATTTCCAAAAGTTTGCTACGGAGTAATTGACAATATTTAAAGCAGTTTGAAACACGGTTCAGATTTAAGTAGTGCCAAAAAATACAAACTATTAAAAAATTATGTTTGGAGTTTTTATCACTGATACTATATAAATTTAACAAATCTTAAGTTGATGTACGGTTTACAAATTGTGCAAATAAATTAATTTGTTCATCTAACCACGGTAGTTAATAACTTTAAAATTACCTAATTCATATGAACCATTGCAAAACGGAAGTATAAAATAATTTGTTGTTTATAGAACATTTGAATGGCTATTAAAAATTTTTTTAAATGGCTTAAATTGCTTAATCCGTGTTTACATTAAATTCTGCTGCAGCAGCAATAATGCAATCAGAGCTTAAATTAATTGTGAAATTGTACAAAAATTAAAATTCAAAACGCAAGCTTAATATACAATTTTCTACAAAATTCAAAATTTTACATGTAAATATACGTACAGATCTATCTACAGTAAAAAGTAACAATTGTACAAAAACAAAACGTTACAAAAATTTTAAAACTGAATTCAAATATTTGAACAAGGCGCGTAAAAATTTAAACTTTACAAATTTCTAAACGATGTTACTACCAAAAAAGCACAAAATAATTCGTTTGTGTTTTTGTCATCGATAAATCTGAAGAAAAAACAACGAAAAATTAAAAATTGTATTCTCCATGCTTCGTAAGGGGACGTTCACATATTACGTCATCAGTAAGGGGGAGGGGGGGGGTTTTCGTCTGGATGACGGTCTGATGACCAGG
>JAQIWS010000263.1:0-30593 GCA_034696085.1 Stigmatogaster subterranea | reverse complement strand
GTAATTAAATTTTGTTAATTATCTCCGTTAAATTTCTGGAGGAAATAACTTGATTTGCACGAAAGCTCTTCAAATATTGTCACCCTCTAAAAATAATTTTTGTTAATTTCTGCTTCTCGAGGCTTTGGTGTAAAAGTCGAATAATACCACAGAAAATACTCCAGTTTTAATGTCGTCTGGAAAAAAAGAATTGTTCTTTTAATAAAATACACAGGCGTGCTGGTAATTATTTAGTTGTCTGTTCACGTGTTCAAATTTTAAGAAATTCAAATTTTTCGTGTAATTTACGCACGATGTTGTGCAAATGGCGATGGCAATTTCTATGCGTGAAATCTACAAGTTGAGTATAACTACGAAAAAATTCAATTTGTTGAGTTTAGTATTTTATTTTTGCACAAGAGAATTCTGAGCCTTGATTTTCGAAGATGTAAAATTAAGACGACGTTACACTTATTCTTTGACACGGAAAAAAAATATGTAATGACGTCGTAAAACGTTAAGACAGCTTTGAAAATTATGGCCCTGGGAGGTATCTTGCAGAGATTTGTAGGGTTAAATTTTTCAACAATTTGTTTTTGTAACATTTTAATACCGTCCAAATTATGTTTTTGTCTCTCACGCGCAATATTTCGTCACGAGTTGAGCGCAATTATTCCTCAAAATGTTCTGTACTGTCGAAATTGATACGAGTAATATTTTAGTGAATGAATTTGTGTAAATTTCGTGATCATTTTTGATTTATTATTTTGATTTGTCCTTTGTGTTATACTGTTAAGCGACGTGGTAGGCTTAGTGTGAAATCATTTCAAATTTTGCCTCGCTACAAATATTTGTTTCCAATTTTGTCGATTTTTGTTATTTTTCTAATTTTTGAGTAAGCTGAGAAAGAAACGCGCAGTTTGAATTATATTGCGTTATTCAGTCGCCATCGTGATTTTGGCTTGAGTTTTTGCAACAACATAATTTTTGTAATTATTGTTTTAAGCTCCTTGATGATGGTTTTATTTCGAAACTGATATAATATGTTGGATTAACTTTATTATAATTGTTTATTATGAATGTTGTAAATATTTAACTTCTAACAGATACATCGTTGCATTTTCTCACACAGAGGAACGAACTGTGGTATCGCATTTGCGGAGAACAGATTACGAACAAGAGATTTATTTATTTCTTTGTTTACTTTTACAAAAGTTCGAAATTGCGGTTTTTCTTAATTTTTACTTTTAGAATGGCAATTCTTATTCCAATATATTCTTTATTACGTTTTTACGTAAAATTCAGTATAATGAGTTGAAAACTCAATTTACTCGAAATTTACTTGCTTATTGAAATTTAGTACGGTTAAATTGTTATTTAAAAGCAAAATGTCCAACGCAAATGCTCCTTTATGCTGGGCTTAATTTTAAACTAAAAACCATTGGAGAAATTTCTGTATTTATGTTTGAAGTGAAAATTGAGTTGTAATTTCCGTAAAGAGACAAGTCTTTGTGATTAGTCGTGAGTAATTTTTAAGTTTTAATAGGTTTTAGTAATGCGCGTTTAAGCTGGAAACAGAATACTGTAGTATGCTACAATATCTTTTGTGTTCTGTTTTTTGGGGTCTATTAAAAATCGGCTTATGTAGTCAGAAATAATATTTTATATAAATTCTAGTTAAGAAATTGTACCGAGCATAAATGGTGTGAAAGAGAAACGTAAAATTTCTCATCATACCTTCTATGTTCATATGTTGTGAATATTGTGTTATTGATAAATGTAGGAAAATTTTTTTTTGTTAAAATTGTGCGAGTTTTAATTGAAAATGTTACGGTAATTTACTGTGGTTTTCTCAAGTTGTTTCCCACAGGGTATAAAATGGCTCCGTGCTAATAATTTAACTGTTTGCAACGTGCTGTGTACAGAATTAGTCAAGTGAAATTTTCTGGTAGAGGCAAATTTCAGGCAAATCATTGCTAGTTAATTTTGAAACAAAATTTTGTCTTTGGCAATTTTGGTTGAAATATTTTTCTGAATTTACGTAGAATTATTTGTTGCTTATTCGAACTGGAAATGTGGATTATTTGGTCTTGCGTCAGATAAAAAAATTTTAGGTATTGAGAACAAAATTTTTATTCAATTCTGTGAAGAAAAAATTATTTGCTTTACAATTATAAACTGAAATATGTGACGTTGCCAACTAGTACTGATCCTAGAATCCCCAAAATTGTCAAGTTTTTCAAGTTGAAATAATATCCGTTAATATTTGACAAAATACTCCAGTATATTCTGTATGAAATCATTAAATTGAGTTGTATTGAAGCAGTTTTCAATTTGTCGCCCTGTGACGTAGGAATTTCGACAATGTTAAACTCTCTGGTCTCTCAGGTCAAGGAAATTATTTTGCTATTGTAAAACGGCGAATTGCAATTAATTTAGCATTTTGTTGCGTGCAAAAAAATCTCTAAATTTACGGTTATTTACGAAGTATAATTTTTCAGTTTATTGTTAACCCGTTTTTTCTTTTTGACTTTTATTTTTCACTAATGTTAGAATGTTGAGTGGTTAATAACTTATTTCTCCGCTTTGCTAGTTTTTATTCGTGACTCCGTATTAATCTAAATTATTTAGAATATTAAGAATATTAAGATGCTAGAACAACGTTGTATGACTGAATATTTATTCTGTAATAAGATTTGTGCGGCGTTGCAAATATTTGAAACGTTTTATTTAGAATTGTTCACCTTGAAAACATTTAGTGAGGATACTCTATTTTGCATTTTGCACACTGACAATAATTTGAGTAATAATTGCCAACATTATTTGACATCTGATTTGCAGTGAAAGGAAAAGGAAATACTATATAGCATGTGCTTATGTCATTCCACGATTCCTTGAAATTTGGAAATTTGATGGCGATTTATCGTGTTGTAAATGTAGCTTTTTTAATTCAGTGTACGGTTATGTCACATTTGGCAGTTTTCTCGCAGAAGTTATTATGGTTATTAACTTTTGTGAGAATTTTTTCGATGCAAAATTTTATTTTCATAAATTCTCATGAATTTTTTGCCATTTAGACAACTGTCAATTATTTAGCAGTCGTAATTATAATCGGATTTTAATATCGAACAGTGTTTAGAAAACGAAAACATTTTATTGAAAACTCAGAAAACGCAATTGGGTATTGACGACAGAAACCGTCAAAATCAATTTCAGATCCGTGTTTGCTGTGGACCTGTACAGTCCTGCGCATTTTCAAATATCAGCACTTATTGAGACGTTTAATTTTATTAATTTACGGAAAATTCTTGTTAAAGGCAAAAAAGAATTTACCTTTCATATTTTTTATTTTATTGGGCTGTAGAGAAATATTTTATTTTTTCAGAAATGTCAAATTAGACTCTAAAAAATAAAATAATGGATTTTAATGACATTATTTGTCATAGTCATACAGTATTAACATTTCATGTTATCAGAAATCTGCACAGAAGTAGTGTTTACTTGGTTGTTTTTTGAATTTTATAAAATTTCAATTTCGAGTGTATTTTGCACACGTAACTACTGTTTAAATTCGGTGTAAGGTTTATTGCTTCAATTTGTTAATGCCATTTTATTGATGCACATTCAAGAAATTTTTCAAAATCTGTCTGTAATGAGTTGTTTTCCTGCAGAATGTTAGGTCAAATATTAGGTTGATTGAACCTAAGATTTTGATGTCTTCCTTGTGGTAATTTGTGATTGGCGCAAATTTCCGGCAAATTATTGCCAGTAATTTTGAAACAAAATTTTGTTGTGTTTTGGGGCATTGTGATTGAAATATTGTTCTGAATTTACGTTGCTTATTCGAACTGGAACCGTGGAAAATTTTCTTAATGATTGTAGGTATTAAGAGAAATTTTTTATTCAATTCTTAAAGAAAAATTTGTTTAAAATTATTACAGAAACGTGTGATGTCGCCACCTAGTACCGTTTTTCGTTATTAGTAACGTACCGCAATAATCAAACTTAGTGCTGCACGACGTGGCTCTCGTGTAGAGTAGAATATCTGCCACAAAAAGCATTCCATTTTGTTCTGAAACTTAGGAGTGTGTAGAAAAGACGTGTAGTTTTTTTGTTTTTTAATGAAATCCATTTTGACAGTGAGCGACACTTGCGAATTTCCTTGTAAGAAAAAGAGGTATTATTTAGTTGTATTTTATATTTTAGGAAATTCGAATTTCGAATGTAATTTTAAGCGCGATGTTGTGCAAATGGCGTCAGTGGTTGCCATGTTTTAGTTTTATCAGGGTAAGTTGAGTTTTTTTTTTAATGATGAGAAAACTAAGGAAAACTCAATTTGTTGAGTCTTAAATAGCTCTGCTAAATTTTTGTAATTCGTGAATATTTTTTGCACGGTATTTGTAACTTTTAATTACTTTTAATACCAAATTTTATTCGATTCGTGTCTAGTTTTCGAACACGTCTTTACTGTTTAATGCATTTTTACGTGTGCGAGTAAATCGCACGTCGAGTTTATATAAGAAAATGATGTTGATCTTCCGCGAAACCGAATTTGTTTTCGACGTAACGGATCACAGATTGTTTTGTGTCCAATTTGCACTTGTGTTTACATACTAATTCATTTTAAAATTATTGTTTAAATAAGATGAAACCGTCTAACAATGTTGGTGTTCGATTTATTTCATATTTTTATTTAAAGTGTTTAGAACACTGGACAGACAAATAGTTTTACACTTTGTAAGCCGAAATTTGTTGTATTTTTAGTATACCCAAGATTCAGTGGTTGAGTGGTACTTTCTGTAAAAAAAGGAATGTATTGTGACTTTGATTTCACGTTGTGACTTAAGGCAGTTGTAATGGTACAGCAATAACGATACTCTTCAATTATTTCAGAGTGTGAAAGATTAGTGGTTGTTACAGTTCGCAATACAGGTTTTTTGTTTTTGTTAAAACTTTTGAAATTTATACTTTTTGTAACCTTTGCAAATTGCTAGCAAATTAATTTGTACTGACAAATTTAAATTTTCAAATTCTATCCCTTTGGTTTATTGGGTTGTTTTCCTGCAGAATGTGAGATCAGAACACTGTGTGTATTACACTTAATATTTTGATGTGTTGGTTGAGTTATTTGAGTTAATTTGTAATATGTTTACTCGGGTCACATGATGATAATCGCTAAGGTTACTTACTGCAAGTTGTAACAAAACTATTACTCCGTATGTATTTCACTTTACAATTTAAAGTCTTGGATATAATATTCCATTTGCAGACGATGCGAATAATTGTATTAGATTTTATGGTATTCAATAAAATGTAGAGAATTTAATTTCGGTGTATGACACATTTTGTCATGTTTGTAGTTACAAAATTTCGATTTTTGTACGGTATTGTTGTTTATAAGCGGAAATTTTGAGCAAAGTTCATTATGCTCTCTCATCTATGAAGTTTGTGTCATTTCAAATTTCTACTTACAATCACCGTACAAATGTTGAATTTATTTGGTATGCTGCGTTAATAACGTCAGTGAAATGTGAGAAAATACAGAAAAATTCAATTTATTGAGTCTTTAGCAAATATTATACAGTAATCCCTCGTTAACCGCGGATTTTTCAACCACGGTTTTGGGTTTACGCGGTAAATTTTTTGTCACAGAATTTGTTTGTACACGGAAGTTGCAGTTTGCTTGAAATTTTTGATTACGATATTTAATGTTTTCCACCACTCGTTCTTTGATTTTTTTTATTAGGCAAACTTGGATTTATTTAATTCTTCTCTGTGATGTTATTTCTGACTATACTAAAGTTACCGTGATAAAGGTTGAGAAAATTTTGGTGGATAACCTGTGATATTCTGTCGGCGTTTTTGATGTTTGGTGAAGAGTAAATGACATCCAGCATTTATTTTTTGTGCAGTTCGAGGTGGTCAATTACAAGTACATTTTTTATTAGTTTAAAATATATTTCAACTTCAAAAAAAAAAGTCTTTTTCAATTTGTTTTTATTTCGGTAAATCTTAAATGGAAATGAATGATTATTAAAAAGTTGAAATATTTCACTCTTACTAATTAGTTAGCTAACACTCCGCATATATTATTGCTTGTAATCTATAATTAACCGTGACTAGATGTTTTCCTGATTATAATTTGGGATGTAGAAGTTAAATGCTTGCTTGGAAAATACCAAACTTTACTTTTTTCAATCGAAAAACGTGTTGAATAAAATTGTTTTCAAACTGTAACCACCAATTTACCGTGATTACAGTTTGCACTTTTTTTGTTGTTACTAAATTTATTGGTCTAAAAATTATTAAATACTGTTTAATAATATTGTAACTGCTCAGTCTAACGAAAAATTCTTCAATTTATGCCACACCACAAGTCGATATTTTTTGTTGGCTGGGTTAAAATTGTCAACTGGATTAGTTAAAGAATAACACTGCACAACAACATTTTGTAAGAAACTTTGTTATTGTTTTTCACCTGCAATTTTCGTAGTAGATATTCTTGTGTGGATTTCGCGTTTAATCTGCAAGCAAATCTTATATTATCAATTGGGTTAGTTAAAAATTAACAGTCAGTTCTAAATACTTGTAATTGCGAGAAATTAAGAACGCAATTTGCTGTGTCTTGAACTCAAATTTGTTATGTGATAAATTTGACCTTGCATTACTGTAATTAACTTTGCAAGTTTTGGTTGTAGAAATGATTTGGTTTTCTCACGGAAAAAAATTATTCATGTTATGTGATAATGGCCGTGAACTGTTTGCTTGACTTTTGAAATAATTTATTAGTTGTTATTTGGAGAGAGGGTTTATTTTAACCGTACAAAATGACCGCTATTCCAACAGGTTATTGTGTCTAGTTTATATCACTTTTAATCACTAAAATGAAAAGTGAAACTGTAAATTATTTGCATTTCTGACTTTTTTATTTAGACATTTTTCAGCACTTTCGTGCACGGCGGGCGCGCATTGTGTGTGAGGGAAATTGTAATCTAAATAAAAACAGTTGGTCGCGCTATTTTCTTATTCTTGAAAGCTGAAAACGTTAATAAAATTATGAATCTACAATTTTGATCTAGTAATGATGCTTTTACCTGAGTTGTTTATAATTTTGTAGTTTGGTTTGGTTCATAATTTACTAATTTTACTTAGTTGTACGTTTTAAGTTGGAAAACTTGCGCAAATATACCTGACATTTTGGTACGAATAAATTACAGAAATTTTGTGTGTATTTGCAGAAGTGAAAATTATTGGAATTTTTATTGAAAAAGTGTTGAATTTTTTACTTGTTTATTTTGTGTTTTGAGTACTCTGGTTAACTGCTTAGCCCTATATAATTGAGAAAACTAAACCATATTACGTTAACGACAAGTAATTATCCCGTACCTAGTTCTCCATTGTCGAGAAACAATTTTTTCTATTGCAAAATTGCACCTACCAATTTGTGTTGCCTTTACCCAAATTATTTACAGTATAACTGCGCATTTGTCTCAAATTCGTCTAATTTTAGGCAAATATTGTCATTAGTTACATGTAAATGTAAAGTAATGTATTGTAAATAGTTGACTTTGTTTGTTTGTCGAAATCGGTGCTTATGTTGCTTCTAAGAATTATATGAAATTCGCAAATTCAGTTTGTAACTGCGAGAAATTACGAACTTAATTCACTGAGAGTCTCAAATGATTTCAGTTAGAAAAATTTCATTTTAGATTTGTAATTTTTAATAAAATTTCTAAAGAAATTCTTTCATATTGGTTTTATACTTCGTGCACTAATATTATGTAAGACACAACTTTATTTTCCAAACATTTCGTGTACGGTATTATTAGAATTTTGTTGAAAAATTTGTTGTGTTAAGATATCTTTTTGCAAACTGCGGGCACAATGTTTGTATACGTGAGTATTATATTTTATACTCCGTACAAATTTGGGCAAAATTTAATATATTTCAGTTCCGACCTGAATCAAATTTTTATTTGCAAATTATTGTCTTAATGATTAACCGTTAAATCGAATTCTTATTTGTAATTACTCCGAATTTTACGTAATTTTACTGTACTTAAATAGAATAGCGAAAATTTAATTTCCGTAACGTAATTTTCACAAAGTTTGTACAGGAGTTATGATTACAAAAAACTTGGTGGGTTTTTTGTTATAAGTGACAAATTCTACGTCTTTTTATATTTTCTCACGCACACCAATCTCTGGAAACGCATTTGCAGAGATAATATTATGGGAAAGTAGGTTAATTTGTTTCCTTACTTTATAAATCTTACTACCGTACCGCTTTTTCCTGCGAGCATTGAAAATTTAAGTTTTTGTTTCAAGTAACCTGATGAATATTTAGTAATGTTAATTTTTAAACAATTTTCAAAAAATATTTGTTGATGCTTCTGTTGTAATGCCTACTTTAATATAACGTGAGTGTTGTAGAAATTATTTGCTGTACTTTGAGTTAGAAACCAAGTTTCGTGAAATTTTTTTATCGTAACAGAATGTATCAACATTTTCAAATTGTAAATATTTAGATTTGCAAAGTTTTGTGCGAACACAAAACTGGGAATTTTGTGACTTCAGAATTGTTCACGTATAGGATAGTAAAGTTAACAATTTTTGAACAAATCTTGGTTACACGGAGCATTAAATCTCAATCAAAAATTGATGTGAATTTATGACATGTTGCTTGAGTTTTCTGGTAGTTCCTTTTCCGTAACAGCCTTAACTGCGTTTTTATTATCTTTGTCGTTATGTTTTTTACTAGAGTAATTTGTTTTTATCACTGCTTGGTCAAAATTTCCAATTTACCAATATTGGTAATTACATGAGTATCCGTATCTGTCTCTTTGTTTTTGTTGAATACAAATTGAATTTTTGATATTTTGTTCATAAATGTACATTTGTTAGTGTTTAACGCGAATTTTAATCATGGTACATAAAGAAAGAGCATATTATTCGCACAATTATTTAAATCATGACTAATTGTGGGATTTAATCTGCAGTACCGTAACATTTGTTAGGTTGTAGCTTTAAATTAAATTAAATTTCAGTTTTGTCAAGATTTCTGTTACAATCTGTAAATTGAGTTTTTAGTTATGCGAAAGCTAAGGAAAATTCAATTTATTGAGAGTTCTTGATTTTTACAATTCGGTTTTTGCTGATTGTGCAGTAAACTTACAGTTAACGTTAAAAGAAATGATGTTGATAATTACTAATAAGCACAAACAAATTTTGCAATTGTATATTTTTAACTTGTATTTTTTCACTGTGGGTATTCGTGGCATAGCGTAAAATATTTCACGCGCTGTGAAGTTTTAATCGTCCGTAACAAATTTTCTGTTAGAATCCTCCCAAGTTTTGTAATACTATGGTACAAAATAATCACGCAGTTTTGATGAGGTACCGTATTAGTTTTTTTTGTTTTTGTTAAAACGCTGAGATTTGTACTGTTTATAACGCGTAATTTTTTAAGTGAGTTACCAATTTGAGTTATAGAGTATAAATACTTAGCGTTTCCGTAGTTCGATGGCTACGAACAATTTTGTTAACGTAAGATTGCAGAATGTAATTTGTGTTGATTTTAACACAAATTGTTTACAACTTCATACTTGCCTCAAAGTTTGCGAATTTGATGTAAGTGTTAGTGTTGGTTAAATTTATACTGTATGTACCCGTATAATACTGTGTCTAGTACAGAGAATTCATGATAAATTTTACTTATTCTTGCCACTTTTACTCTTTGGAGCAAGTTGGTGATTGCTCTCTTAATTCAATTTCGGTATTTTATAATTTCCTCATTAAAAGTATGATCGTACGACAATTAATCTTTGGCTACTTTGGGAATACTTAAGGTTTTATTTTGAAGTTTTCGTACATTTTAAATGTAGATGAAACGTGGTAAACTTAAAAACAAAACTTTCGGTACAAAAATTTTCATATTCCAAAAGTTGAGGCAAATATTCGCGCAATGTTCACGTGGTGCAAATATTACCACACTTAATAATTGATGGTCATAAATGACGAAGATGGGTAGAAAATTGTTAAATTTGTTTACAAGTTGTGATTGTTGGTTAAAATTTTATTTGTATGAAGAGCTAACGTGTGAGATTTGATGCAGATTGAAATGCAGCAATTTACGATTTTGAATCTTTACTTTTATTCCCGGTTTTAGTTATGGTTTACCAGAAATAGTGATAGAAATTGAAGATTACGATATTTAACGTTTTCCCGTCCTTCCATATTTTTTTGCCATGCGAGTTATTATACACATTTGTGGGGTAAATTATTTTATTTTATTATACGATTTTTCTTACTGATTTTTTTGGTGCAGTTTGTACAAGAACTTGCTGACGTCAATTTTGGGTTTCTTTTTCAAAGGAGAAGTAAATTCTGCTTTTAGAAAATTAACTCAACAACTATTCGTACACGTACTGTACAATATGGTTAGTTTGGTTTCACGTAATTAACTTTTAAAATTAGTTTACTTATATTCTAATTGGTTAAGTTACCAATGAAGTTAGTTGTAATTGGGAGTTAAGGGCATTTTTTTTCTTAGCTACGGTTTCTCGTCAAATTTAGTCTCGTCTCCAATTTAATGGAGATTTATTTGGTTGTTAAAATTTGAGATAAAGTACGCTAATTTATTACGTTACTTTTAAGCCGAAATATCGACCATTGTAGAAATTTCTAATGTTTATTTTAATTCGAATGTATTTTACTTTCGACGTTGTGCAAATGGCATCAATAATTGTGTTACGTTTTAGTTTTATTAAGAAAATTTTTGGATGTACAATCCGTGAGTTTCTAGCTGTGCGAACGTTAAGGAAAACTCAATTTATTGAGTTGTTGATTTTTACAATTAGTCAATTTTCTGCATTTGTAATATCTAAACAGAATTTTCGGTTTTTGCTATTTGTACAGAAAATATACAGTTTTCGTTAAAAGAAATGATGTTGATAATTACTAACAAGCGTGAGACGAGAGTAATTACACACATTTGTGCGGTAATTTTTGTTACTAAAATAATTTTGTCTCCTTATACGATTTTTCTTACTGATTTTTTGGTGCAGTTTGTAAAAGAACTTGCTGACGTCAAGTTTTGGGTTTTGGGTTACTTTTTCAAGGGAGAAGTGAATTCTGCTTTTAGAAAATTAACTCAACAACTATTAGTACAGTATGGTTACGTTAGTTTTTTGGAATCATGAAATTTCTGTATTTATTTCTAAAGTGAAGATTGAATTGTGATTTTCTTAGCTGTTGTAAACGCGTTCTTTTACTCCCTCCGTTTGAATTCTCTCTTACTTATTTTCGTAATGCAAGTCCGAGTTATATTACGCTATTAACCAATAAAATAACCATTGCTAATAATTTTTTTGTGGTAGGAGCATTGTAATAATTGTTATTGATAAATGTACTGTAGGAGAAATTTTTCAAATTCTAGCGCTGTCTTTCGTTTGTTGTCCTGCAGAATGTGAGATTAAATTAATCGGTGGATTAAACGTAATATTTTGATGTCACATTCTGAAGGTGTCGATTGAGTTATGAGAGTTAATTTCCAAGCTGTTTATTTGAATTTCGGTTTTTACATGGAAATTGTTGTTTTTAGCGGAAATTTTGATCAAATTTTGTGAAGTTCGAGTCATTACAAATTTCTACTTAGCAGCTAATAGAAAAGATCTCCGTATATAAAATTAAATTTCAGAAATTTGTGAATGTTTATATGCACATGCAATTTTATTTTCAATCCTCATCGTTTCAAATATCGAACCACATTCGTCGTCGTACAAATTTCTTTTAGATACTGAAATGCTGAAAAGTTAAATGGCACAATTTTGCTGTACAGAAGTAAAATTCAGATTGCAATTTGTGTTGTCTTTTAAAATACTGCATATTTGTCTCAGATTCGTCTACAACTTAGGCAAATATGGGTTAAATATAAATGTAAATGTAAATTAATAGTGTTGAGTTCAATTCTGATTTTTTAAATGGCGAATGTTGTGCGAAATCGCGTGATTTTTGCTTGCAGTAATTTGTGGTTATGTAATGTTTAACGCGAAATTAAATTCTACGCTGCACGGTGTATCGTTGCGTTGAATTCTCAAATTTTTCGTTAAGTGCTGACCAGATTTAAAAGTGGAACTAATTCCAGTGAATTTTTATCTGAATATACTGAGATAAATTTAATTTACCGGAAGTTTTAGCAAATCTACTTAAATTTTAACTACGGTATTTCGAGGAAAATTGTTCTCTTGCAGTTAAGTAAAGTTGATCTTTATTAAAACTGTTAACTTTTAATGTTGTCAATAGAAATAATAAAAGTATTTAGCAGTAAATGTTACCGTAACATGTAGTTCTGGACGTTGTTACATTTGTTTTACTTAACAATTTTTCAGTGTGATTTTACCTTTTAAATTACAGAGTTAAAAATATTCACGTCGTAGATTGTTAATCGGATCGAGTTCTAAATATAACATTTGAATCTCCTTTTAATGACCGGTACGACAATTTTGAGAATTGCAGAATTTAATTTCTTGTAACTATTAATTTTTTTTAGCATGTTTGTAATTTAAAATTTGATTTTGAAAGATGTCAACGATTTTTATTAGATTCGTAACAAAATAAAAAATCGATGTCATCCTTAGCTTTAATGTTTTGTACAGTTAGTACTGCAAAAAATGTCTGGTAGATTTATAGATTTTCTAACTGGTTAGTGGCTTTTTTAGAACGCTTTTAGTTGTGCAATTCTTACACATGCATCACTAAGACTGTTACTTATTAGTTTCGTGTGGTTTAAAAAATTAAGATCAAAGAAATATTAATGTATATTAACTTGGGTTTTAACGTTTGATTACAAATTTTATTTAAATTTCTGTATGGTGTGTACTCCGTGAGTGTATTCCTTTGTAAATTTGGTTTTACGAAAAAAATAAAAGGTCACGAGTAATGTTAATGTACCGCGTGCTTTATGCAGACACAACATTATTTTTCAAACATTTCGTACATCATTCGGATTTTTATTGAAAAATTTGTTGCGTGAAGATATTCTTCGCGAGGTCTTTTATATAATATATACGCGTGGCAAATTATCTGTATTAAATTCTTTCGTGTTTCAAAGTTAGGAAAATAGTTTATATTTGTGCACTATATTGCGTACGAGACTGACATTAGTTAATTTTTTCTAAAGAAAAAAGTAATAGTCGAGAGAAGAAAATGTACAGTGAAAACTGTCTTTTCCGGAATCGCACATAATACAGGTTTCCAAATTACCAAAATAATTTTGCCGGACAACAACATTTTTCAGAGGTTGACAGGATACAGGTTCCGGAATAGACAGGTTTCACCGTACATTTTTCCCTGCAACTGGTTAATTACTGCAGAAAGTGAGTGCTGAATACGTTGATTAACAGATTTATTTATTTATTTAATATCAATAAGCTGCAGTTTTGAGTTGTTTGGTAAGCAACTGGTTACACAGGTAGCTTGAGCTCAAGCTGTGAGCACGATACTTGTGTGTGAGTATTATTTTGTACAAATTTGTGTCGGTTTTGGTATTTCTGCTCCGTATTAAATTTAAATTGTTCAGTAAAAGCTTTTTTCTTAGAATTTTAAATTTACGTAAAATGTATTACGGAGTACTTGTCTTGTGTAATATTTTACACGATGCTTAGTAGTCACTATGAATTTTTCACCGTAATTTTACGGTATTTAGTGAATTAGTTGGTATTTAATTTCGATAAAAAAATGTTCACAGAATTTTTCGTAGGCGTGATTGCCGAAAAATTTGTTTAATATTTTGTTAAAAGCATAACTTTAAATTTTATTAAGCCGTAAGCCGTAAATCACGGTCTTTACTAAAGACTGTTAGGAAACAAATAAAAAGTAATTAAAATACAGCAAATTATTTTTCATAATTTTAGCAACAAGTAAACGATGGTCCCCAATAGTTAACTTTTGTTACTGTAGTAATTAATTTATAATACAGTAATCAAACTTAATGTTGCGCGAGGCCTCTTGTAAAATAGAATATTTACCACAAAAATTTCCGTCTTTTTTTAAGCTGCTGCTGAAAAATGTATGGTTATTCTTTTAAATGAAATCGATTAGCATTTCTGACGAATCACACAACTGAAGAATTTGCACGGAAAAGTGATAATTATTTATTTGTAGGTAGCTTACATTTTTTAGGAAATTCGAATTCCGAATGTAAGTTATTTTACGCACGGTGTTACGCAAATGGCGCAAAAATTTATGCAAGTTATTTTGTGAATGCTTGTCCTGAATTTTTTTTTGCTGGTAACTGTTATTCTACGTGAGTTAATTTAATTTAAATATTTAATTAATTCGTTATTATTTCAATGATATGATATTTGTAATTATATCCGAAAAATTAAGCTCCGTACACTGTTATTGTGCTTTTATTGTTTTTTTTACCCGCTATTTAAACTGTAGTATTGCGTTTAGCCTGTGATTGCAGCAAATATTTTACTAAATATAGATTGTTATTTATTTATTTAATATCAATAAACTGCAGTTTTGAGTTATTTGGTAAGCAACTGATTATACATGTAGCTCGAGCGCAAGCTGTGAGCACGATAACTTACTTCCGTGTGAATATTATTTTATACAAATTTGTGTCGGTTTTGGTATTTCTGCTCCGTAATGTAAGCTTTTTTATTACTATTTTAAATTTGCGTAAAATGTATTACTTGTTTTGTGTAATATTTTTCACGATGCTTAGTAGTCACTATTAATTTTTCACCGTAATTTTACGGTATTTAGTGAATTAGTGGGTATTAAATTTCGATTAAAAAATTTTCTCTTGAGATTAGGAAAGTTGATTAGCGTTAAGCAAAACCATTCAGTTTGGCGACTTGTGTGGTTTGCACGTGTTTATTTCTGGTTGAACAGTTGCTCTTCGCTTATTTTGCAAATTGTGTACTCACACTCGCAAATCCGTAAAATCATTCATTGTAACCAATTGCACGGGTTTGAAATTTATTGAGGAAAAATACATTTATTATTCTGTATTTATTTCTAAAGTGAAAATTGAACTGTGATTTTCTAAGCTCTTGTAAACGTGTTCTTTTTTACTCCCTCTTATTTACTTCGTAACGCAAGCCCGAGTTATATTATGCTATTTACCAATTCAAATAACCATTGGTCAGAAATAATATTTTATATAAATTGTAGTTAGGAAATTGTACAGAGCATAAATGATGTGAAAGAGAAATGGAAATTCTTTTTTCATACTTTGTATGTTCGGTTTCATTCATATGTATTGTGAATATTGTGTTATTGATAAATGTACTGTAGGAGAAATTAATCAGACGTAAATGTTTATTTACTTCTGGTAATACCGTGTGTTTCAGTGTATCTGTGTCTGGGAAACTACTCAAACTCGACGGTTATCTGTATTCTTGGTTAGTTTCTGTTCAATATGAATTTAAATTCAAATTTAAATTTCGGTTTTTGCATGGAAATTGTTATTTTTAGCGGAAATTTTGATCCAATTTTGTGAAGTTCGAGTCATTACAAATTTCTACTTAAAATGACTGGTAGATTTATAGATTTTCTAACTGGTTAGTGGCATTTTAGAACGCTTTTAGTTGTGCAAATCTCACGCATGCATCACTAAGACTGTTAGTTATTAGTTTCGTGTTGTTGAAAAAATTAAGATCAAAGAAATATTAATGTATGTTAACTTGGGTTTTAACGTTTGATTTCAGTCACTCGTGATTTTAAAAATCATCACTTAATCTCTCTTCTGATACCACTTAGTGATAACTGTTAACCGTCACATGGTAAATTTATTTGTCGATTTAATTGGTTGAATTTGTTTTTTATTGATTAATAAGTTTTTAGGTTATATTATTTGCGCAATAAAGTAATTACACAATATTAATGTGTGGTTACTGTGGTTGTGATTGACGCGTTTTAATACGTTTGTGCTACTTTGGAAATATTTGAGGGTTTTTATTTAGAATTTGTTTTACATAAGTGAAATTTTAAGTACACGGTTAAAACATTACTTAACCTCAACATTAAGACTTCGTTTTTCATACATTTACTGTATAATAATTTGTAATAATTGCCAACATAACAAAATTACAAATTTTATTTAAATTTCTGTATGGTGTGTACTCCGTGAGTGTGGTTTTTTTTTAATGTGTTATTACGAAAAAAATAAAAGGTCACGAGTAATGTTAATGTACCGCGTGCTTTACGCAGACACAACATTATTTTTCAAACATTTCGTACATCATTCGGAATTTTATTGAAAAATTTGTTGCGTGAAGATATTCTTCGCGAGGTATTTTATATAATATATACGCGTGGCAAATTATCTGTATTAAATTATTTCGCGTTTCAAAGTTAGGAAAATAGTTGATATTTGTGCACTATATTGCGTACGAGACAGACATTAGTCGAGAGAAGAAAATGTACAGTGAAAACTGTCTTTTTCGGAATCGCACAATTGATAGCTTTTCACATAATACAGGTTTCCAAATTACCAAAATAATTTTGCCGGACAACAAAATTTTTCAGAAGTTGACAGGATTCAGGTTCCGGAATAGACAGATTTCACTGTATTAAAGTATTCGTATTAATCTGTTCTATATTGGTTTTCAATTTCATTTGATGGATTGTTTTTATTGTAGATTATATTTTTAGCACGTGGTCTATTTTACACTCCGTTCTCGCAATTAACACGCCAACGTGGAGTAACATTCCAACTAATGCTAAGAGTAATTTTTGTGGTTAGATACGTGTTTAGCTCTTATTAAAATACGACGGGTTGTAAGAACAAGCTTACGACAAGTCAAGAATATTAATTAAGTTGTGTTAAGAAAATTTAATCGTTCGCACCTTGATTTTAAAATTCCACCTCGTTTGTTTGAATATTGTGGTATTAATGAATGTTAGAGAATTTTTCAAATTAAATCCCTGCAACTGTTTAATTTCTGCAGAACGTGAGTGTTGAATAACGTTAATTAACAGATTTATTTATTTATTTAATGTCAATAAACTGCAGTTTTGAGTTATTTGGTAAGCAACTGGTTACACAGGTAGCTTGAGCGCAAGCTGTGAGCACGATACTTGTGTGTGAGTATTATTTTATACAAATTTGGGTCGGTTTTGGTATATTTCTGCTCCGTATTAAGTTTAAATTGTGTAGTAAAAGCTTTTTTCTTAGAATTTTAAATTTACGTAAAATGTATTACGGAGTACTTGTCTTGTGTAATATTTTTCACGATGCTTAGTAGTCACTATGAATTTTTCACCGTAATTTTACGGTATTTAGTGAATTTAGTGGGTATTAAATTTCGATAAAAAAATTTTCACGGAATTTTTCTTAGATATGATTGCCGAAAAATTTGTTCATTATTTAGTTAAAAGCATAACTTTAACTTTTACTAAGCTGTAAACGTATCGCTGAAAATATGGTTATTCTTTTAAATGAAATCGATTAGCATTTCTGACGAATCACTCAACTGAAGAATTTGCACGGAAAAGTAGTAATTATTTAGTTGTAGCTTAAATTTTTTAGGAAATTCGAATTCCGAATGTATTTTACGCACGGTGTTGCGCAAATGGCGACAATTATTGATGTTATTAAAGTAATTTTCGTGACCTAGCATTAATACCTTTTTGTAAAAGGTGGTTATTTTGTATGTGTAATTTGTAAAATTTGTTGATGCAAATTGAATTTCCTACTTGTATCTAATATGTCCGTGCTTCACGACTATTTTTCACTTTGAGTAAAAATCTCTCACAGTGATTAAAATCCTGCAGTAATTGGAAACTGTGATTGATGTCGAATCCATGATAACATTTTTTGCTGATTACTAATTTTTTTGTGATTTTAATTGTGCAATTTAAAAGCTTCTACTTGATGAAAAATTTGTTTATTTGGCTTATGAATGTGTGAAATTTTTTACTGTATCATAGTGAATTAACTTAATTTTAGTGTTAATTTTAATGTAGATAGTTTGTATGAATACTATAAGTTAATTGGGATTGATCACAAGAAATACGCAACGACGTTGTTTCGAATCCATAATTTGTTAAAGTACACGATCTTAAGTTTTAAGATTTTCAAACTTGAAAGAAGTTGATATTAATCTGAAATTTGGAATTTAGAAGCGATTGCAATCAGTAATCTTTTTAATGGCGGTGGATGTATAACGCAGATGACTTGCGCTATTCAATCGCCATCGTGATTTTGGTAGTTAAACACGAATTTTTGACTGAGTTTTTGCAGCAACATGATTTTGAATGTTGCCGATAGAAATATCACTTGGTACCAAAAATTACTGCAATGTTTAACAAACTAGATAAGTTTGTACATGGTCGAATTTGTCTGTTGTGCAATGATAACAGAGATCAGATGGGATGGATGGCTTTACCATTATCTTTTTAGCTGATCAGTTGTCTTTCCAATTGTACAATTGTGAAGTTTAAGCTATTTTGCTACTTTTTATTTTTGATTTTTTTTGTTGAGATTTGGAAATTTCGTTGTTTTGTTTCAAGTAAAACCGTCATCCATGTTTAATGAATAATAACCAAATTAACTACGAGAAAGAAATCACACAGTTATGAAATTTTGAGGTTGTCGTTACCGAAATTTTGTTAAATTTGTAGTGTTTTTCGTCTATGCAAAATGTGCTATTTTCACGAAGCTTGCACATTCTTAAAAATAAATTAGTGTGTGATACAGACAATTATTTTTAAGAATTTACAAGTTTTAAAATTGAAATTTAACGGCGAGTCAACACGACGTAAATTTTTATTTGAAAATTTTGATCCCGTTTATGTCTGCACCTGACTGCGCTCATTTTGTTATTTTACTCTTGTGTGTACTTGCCATTTGTTCATTGTTGTTTTTGGTAAACCGTACAGATTAGAGCGTGATTTATGTTGACATAAATGACACTTGGCAAGTTTGGTCAAAAAAGTTAATTTTTAAAATTCATTACCGGTAATTTGTTTTGTTTGTGCATGAGATGGTAACTATTAAATTGAATACCTTTGCTGAAAATTGTTAAAAAATACACCAATCTAGAATTCATTCTGAAATTTGAAGAACGACACTTCTGAAGAATTTGAGAATGAAAAAGATTAGTGGCTTTTTTTTTGTAAGTGTTTTTATTTGTGTTAACGTTTAAATTTATACTTTTTGTAGCGCCCGTGGCTTCCTGCACGTTATTCAACTATTAATAATTTATTACTGTATTAAATTTTAAGAATTTTGTGGAGCCAAATTTTATGGTCATTCCTCACAATATTCTACATTGCGCAAATACACGTGACATTTTAGTACGAATAAATTACAGAAATTTTGTGGGTATTTGCAGAAGTGAAAATTATTGAAATTTATACTGAATTTTTTACTTGTTTATTGTGTTTTGAGTACTCTGGTTAACTGCTTAGCTCTATATAATTGAGAAAACTAAACCACATTACGTTAACTAACTATACCGTACTTGTTTACCTATTTACCTTCAATGTCGAGAAACAATATTTTTTACTGCAAAATTGCAGCTGCACGGTTGGTGTTGCTTGCAACACTCAGAAAAAAATTTTCAGACGCGAATTGCTGTTTTTTGTAATGAGTACTACATTTTATGAATTATTGTAGATAAAGTTTTTGTCTATTTGTGCAAATTTTGTCTAATGTGGCACTTCCCCGTCCATTCAAGCAAATCATTAAATAGTGAAGGAATTATTTCTCGCAGTTTTCAGACAGATAATATTTGTGAGAACATAAATTGCCAGTTTATTGTCCGATAATTTTATACAAACGATTGTAATTTTTTTGCAACAATTTCTCGATCCCGTAATATTTGAGAATTGTGATTTGACGTTGTAGTTATTTCATTGACGCTCAGATGAGACGTTGTTGTAAAATCGGCCTATGACGACACTCAATTTAGTCGAAATTTCGCAATATTCGTAATGCCGTAATACTGTACGCATTTAACTTACACGTACGTAAAGAAATTACTGAAACTGTTGTTAATTTCAATCATTATTGATTTTTGTTACCCGTATTTTTGATGCCGTAAATTACCACTAATAATTTTTACTTTTAATGTATTTTCCGTAAATCGTGAAGTTACACTGAGGAAATTATTTCTCGTCAGTGGCAAAAATAAATATTGTCTCTCTAAAAATAATTTTTGTTACTTAATTATTCCTCAAAATGTTCTATACCGTCGAAATTTTTACGGCTCATTAACAGAATAATGTTTTAGTGAATGAATTTGTATAAATTTTGTGACCATTTTTAATTTCTTAATTTGATTTGTTCTTTGTGTTATACTGTATTAAGCAATGTGGTAAACAACATAGCTTGTTCAATTATAGGCTAGGGTGAAATCATTCCAAATTTTGCCTTGCTACAAATATTTGTTTCCAATTTTGTCGATTTTTGTTATTTTTCTAATTCTTGAGTAAGCTGAGAAAGAAACGCGCAGTTTGCCATGAGCTCATACCAAACTGCGTTAGTATAATCTTGGTTGTCTAAATTGAAATCGTATAACGCGAGATTTCGTTAAAATCACAGAATTTAGTCCAAAAATTTTTATTTTTATTACGGCATTTTTAATCCCAATGTATACCTTATAAATTTTTCTTTAAAATCTCTGAATTGAGTTTTTAACTGAGAAAATTAAGAAAAACTCAATTTTGGGGGATATTTAAGTAAAGTAACAACACAAAATTTTTTAAATACATCGTAGCTTTGTACGAATAAGTTCAAATCTCAAATGTTTCAACCGTGCCTGATAGTTCGTTATATTTTTGACTAAGAGCTTTAAGAATAAGACTGAATTGGATATAAAATATTCATATTTATTGAGTTATTCATATGCATTAAAATAGTAATTGAATTTTTGTGTGTGTTGAATAATGTTTGGAAAAAGCGCAGCATTCTCAAATTACATCTGATTTGTAGTTAATTAGAAATAACGGTATTTCTTAATAATTTGAGAATGTGGATGATTACTGATGAATGTCTCTCCGCTAAATAATTATTTTATTTGTGTTGTGTTGGAAATTTATACTTTGTGCAATGCTTTTTAGCTGTTTAACCCGTAGCATTTCTTCGTTATTTATTTCTTATTTAATTTTTCCAGGTTATGAGTGAAGCTTGGAAAATAAAAGTAAAATTATCTAATGTAACAAAAATTACAAGGATTTGCCACTACCGATGTGGTTGCACTTCCAATCGACTTTATGAGTGTAATTTTTTGAATTTAATGTACGGTTATGTCACATTTGGCATTTTTCGCGCGGAAGTTACGGTTAAGTTTTGTGAGAAATTTTTCGATGCCAAATTTTATTACCGCGAATTCTCATTGTACAAATGTCAATTTTTAATCCAGTCGTAATTTTTGTCGGATTTTAACAGCTAGAGAGCAGTGTTTAAAGCGCGAAAACGTTTTGTATGCAGAAATTGCGCGGGAACCGCAATTGGGTGTTGACGACAGAAACTGTCTTATTATGAAGTAAATTTTGGAATGTTTGCAAGGTTGTTTAAAGCCAGTCCAAAGATTCGTGCTTTATAAAAAAAAAAAAAACTGTAGTTGCACAAATTTTGCGAATTTGAGACAAGCGTTGGTTAAATTTAAATGTGTATTAAAATGTCGAGTACAGAGTATTGAAATAGGAAAATTTACTGTCATTTAACGAGCAAACATGAAGTACGAAATTTTTTTAACGTACGCTGCTTTGATACACGGTGGCGGTCGGACATCGCGCTAGGTTCGCGGCTTTTTCACTCGATGACGATCGGCGCTAGCGATACATTCCATTTTTGGGAAGAAGCCACGCCGGACGCATCGCGGTTTATTCAGGACTGGGAAATGGGATTTTGTGTGTTGTTAGGTGATGATTTTCTTTGAAATTTGTTTTATAATAGATGTTTACTATGTTAGAAATCATTTTAACTGATTGAAAGATATTATATTTAGTTTTGTGTGACAAAATCGATGTCACGTTGAATTTTAGGCTAAATCCGTATTATCCGTACATTTCCGCCGAAGTTAATCTGTTCCATAAATCAAAAAATTGTTTACTTCAGTTAAACTATATAAATATTAAGTGACTGAATAATTATCTATGTTTCTGCTTTTAATTTCAAACATTAGAATATTTGATGGGTTATTGTGAGCTTTAGTCTTAATTTCATAACACATTTTGTGCGTTTTATGTGTTAATATGAATTTTAATAAGCTTCGTTTAAAGATAATATCCACCATTTGTGCAGTGTATAATCTCAATTTGTCGATCCGTAGAATATTTTGTATTGGAATTTTCTCGATTGTCAAATTATTGATGTGCCGGTATGTTAAATGTTAAATTACTAGACGCCGTAGTGGCGTAACGAAAAGTCAACATTTTCGGTGGTACTGGTATCTGATATGTTTAATGTCAACAATTTAAAATTATTGTGTGAAATAAAATGTACTCCGTAATCTTTCCACATTCAAGTTTTGTTTTTGCAGCTGTGGTTGATGATATTTGATACTATTTGCTTATAATTCCGCATGTTTTTTGTGAAGGATTTATATAAGTTTATTCCACTTTTTCCTGACAGTTTTTTTTTAATCCTTCTTACCGGCTTCCCTGTAAGCAAAAAGTGGAATAAACTGTAATGTAATTTTTACTTGTGCGACTGATAATCATGTGTTAAAGAAACTAGCGTGTTAAATGTACTGACAAACATTATTGTTTTATCAATAATCAAGAATCTTTGGTCATTTGTACATTTTGCAATGTGCGTCAATCAGTGTGAATTTTTTGGTCTAGCAACCAATTTGAAATCATTCAACTCTTGAGTGATGATTTTTTTCTAGAGATTATTTTGGTGTCAAATTTTGTTAGTAAATCCCGCACAAAGATCTTTGACTAGAATGAGATTTTTGTGTAGATGTGATTATTTTAGAGTCTGCTGTTAAATATCAATTTATATGAATAATTAATTGTGATAAAAACCTAAAACCTAAAATGAGTGCATTATTCAGAATTTTATTTCGTTCAGTAGACTTAGAACTGTGTAAAAATATATGTGAAGATAAGAAAACACGGTGGATAAAAATTTCATAATTTTCGCAAATGTGAAGAACCGGAAGATTTCTAAAACTGAAATTATGCCGAAAGCAATATGCACATAATACTTTAAGCTGCTGACCTGAATTCTGAACACAGATTGTAAACATTTACCGTACGTTATTCTTTACACCCCGACTAAAACTTAATATACAATTTTTGTGGTTGTTGTTTTTAAACTGAAATTTTGTTCATGTCATTTCAAATTTTTATTTAATGTGGATATCCGTCATTACGTTTTTATCTATGATAATTTTGTGTGGCTTCAGTTTCACTGTGTGCAGCCAAAATATTTTAATTCTGCCCTTTTTAGGGTTATTTATGAAATGTAATTTTCAGTGGGTTATTACTAATTCGTAGTTTCTCGTGAAAAGTCATCATTTATTGCCGTAATTTTTATTCCGATATGTTACATTTTCTGTTTGTAGAAATTCGGACTTGCAACTAAAAGATTGTAAATTACTCCGTTCACATCTTTCATATCGTGTTTGTTATATTCTTGCAATTTATTAGTTGACATGTTTGTTTTGTTATTGCTCATGTTTTTACCTTGTTGGTTACGAGTATCATTTTCTGGTTTAAATTTTACAACTGCTACTACGGTGACTTGCACATTTAATGTACAGTTACTGCATAAGAGAATAGCTATAGATTAATTACACTACCAGTTACTGCATTCGGATTAAGTGTAGTTTTTCCATTGCACCTTGCAGAAATTTCTATTTGAACGTTAGACGCGTAACCGCGCTATCACGGGGAAATGTTTACGCAATTTAATTTGTAAATGTTTGATGTCCTGTTATTTTTTGCAAGTAACAATTTTGTTACCATGCGCGAGTTTACTTAAACTGCTCGTTTAGTAATCCGTTCGAATCTCGGTTTCTCTTAATTTTTACTTTTAGTATGGCAATTTTTAATCCAGTATATTCTTTATTACGTTTTTTACGTAAAATTTAGTACAGTGAGTTAAAAACTCAATTTAATCGAAATTTATTTGCTTATTGAAATTTAGTTCGGTAAAATTATTATTTTATGTTGTTGGGCTTAATTTTAAACTACAGACCAATTGGAGAAATTTCTGTATTTATTTCTGAAGTGAAAATTGAATTGTAATTTTCTAAGCCGTTGCAAACGCATGTTCTATTTTATTCTGTCTTATTTCTCGAATTGTGCCTGCCAATAAAAATTACCATTTGTAATAATTTTTTTGGTAAGAGTTTTGTTATAATTTTCAATATAATGAAATTACAATTTTATTTAAATTTCCGTACGGAGAAATAAAGCGTGTTTGTTAGTCGTGAGTAATTTTACAGTTTTAGTAATGCGCGTTTAAGCTGGAAGCAGAATACTGTAGTATCTTTTGTGTTATGCTTTTTGGGGTCTGTTAAAAATTGGCTGTTGTAGTCAGAAATAATATTTTATATAAATTGTAGGAAATTGTACCTTGCATAAATGGTGTGAAAGAGAAACGTAAAATTTCTTTTCGTACCTTGTATGTTCGGTTTCATTCACATGTTGCGATTATTGTGTTGATAAATGTAGGAAATTTTTTTTGTTAAAATTGTGCGAGTTTTAATTGAAAATGTTACGTTACTTTACTGTTATTTTCTCAGTTACAAGAATATTGTTTTCCACTAGGTATAAAATGGCTCGGTGCTAATAATCTTACTTTTTACGTAACTGTTTGCAATGTGCTGTGTACAATATTTGTCAAGTTAAATTTTCTGGTAGAGGCAAATTTCAGGTAAACCATTGCTAGTGAATTTTGAAACAGAATTTTGTCTTGGGCAATTTTGGTTGAAATATTTTTCCGAATTTACGTAGAATTATTTGTTGCCTATTCGAACTGGAAATGTGGAATATTTGGTTTTACGTCAGGTAGAAGAATTTTAGGTATTGAGAGCAAAATTTTTATTCAATTCTGTGAAGAAAATATTGTTTACTTTACAGTTATAAACTGAAATATGTGATGTCGTCACCTAGTACAGTAATGATTATATACGTACCGTACTTCAATGACTGATGACTGATGAATTTACTGAATGTTAGCTTTTCTGGTTGGTGAATATTCTGTATTTGTAATTTTTACACAGTTTTCGTATTAATCATTACGGCTACGGCTTAGTTCTAGTTTGCTTTCCTATTTTAATGTGTGGTAATTAGTTTGTACTCCAAACGCAGCCTGTCAGTAACGACAACTGGGTCTCGCCAACCGCGGCATTTTTCTTGAAGGTAACTCCCGCAGTTGGCGAAGGATACCTGTATTTCGATATTTAAAATGGCAACCATTGTGCAAATTCAAGCACTGCAATTGAGGAAATTTGTAGCTTTAAAATGTCTTGATCGCTCTATTCTAGAATCCCAAAAATTTTCAAGTTTTTCAAGTTGAAATGATACCCGTGTAAATTTTACCATGGAGCAGTTGTTCCATTTGTTTCAAAGTTGCATGACTTGAATATTTATTCAATAATAAGATTTGTGCGGCGGTGCAAATATTTGAAGCTTTTTATTTAGAATTGTTCCCACCGCGTCTTAACTTTAGCCAATTAAAAACATTTAGTGAGGATACTCTATTTTGCATTTTGCACACTGACAATAATTTGAGTGATAATTGCCAACATTACGAAATTGCAATTTTATTTAAATTTTCGTGTAAAATGTTTTATCTCAGTAACGCTTAATTTGTAAATTCGTTTAACATTCAATATTTATGAACGAAGTTTTTTTTAATGATTATTGGAGAAATTTTTCAAAATCTGCACCGAACTCTCAGAATGTGAATTCGAGATACAGTTTCTGAGTTGATTAAACTTACGGTAATATGTTGATGTTACATTTTGAGGATTACGAAAACGTTTGCCAACAGATTGGTTTTTAAAAATATTATTTTGTTACTTATGGTTGACTTTTTTTTTAAATTTTGGATAGAAAATATTTTTATATCTTAATGTTTACTTTATGATTGAACTTTAAAGAAGACATATCTAGCTGTAATTTTACGTTCATTTAATATCAAATTTGTCACTATTTTCATCAGATACGACAGTACCTCAGAAAACACTCGCTACTTGTTCTGATACCTTAGCAGTGTCTGAAAAAGAAATCCTGTATAGATGTTCTTTTAAATAAAATCCGTTATCGTTCCGATTAGTTGTTGGAGTAAGGAATTTGCAGTTGAGCTGTTTGAAAACGTGTTTGCTGGTTTATACAGGTTTAATGCGTAATTACTTATGTAAGTAATTCGTACGATTTTAAATTATTACTGTAAATGTCCAGTTTATATAAAAAAATGTTTTTGTTAATTACTAGTCAACAGTTTTTTGCACAGAAAAAATGTTGCGAGTTTGTATTTTCAGCTTTAACAGAAATTGTTGGGTAATCGCTACGGAACCTTTAAAACAAGCCGTCTTCTGAACTTCACAGAATTGAAATTTCAAATATAAATTCTATTTTTAAAATGACAACAGCTGAAATTGATTTTATTTCCAATAACACCGTGTTCATTGATCTCTTTAGATTGTAATCTTTTCGTTCGAAAGTTAATATTTTGTTGAAGAAAACCATTACTTTTTGAGAAAAATTACTTGATGATGAACTAGAGAAGACTATTTTTATTGATTAATAATTACCTTAATCTGCTTCCGCAGCTTTTTGTGTGAGGTCAGATTAACAGTTAGTGCGTTTCTGTAGCAGCAAGAAAAACGCTCAAATATATTGACTGTACTGCAATCCTGCGTATTTTTAAATATCGTTACTTAGTCTTTTAAGACATTTAATTTTATTAATTCATGGAATTCTTGTTAAAAGGCAAAAAAATTTACCGTTGATATTTTTCACTTTATTAGGCTGTAGAGAAAATATTTTATTTTTCAGAAGTGACAAATTAACAAGAGTCTAAAAAATAAAACACAGCAGCTTTAATAGGTTTTAATGAGATTATTGGTCACAGTTCCTATTAACATTTCATGTTATCAGGAATCTGCACAGAAGTGGTAATTATTTACAAGATAGTTGTGTTTGGGCGACGTTAAAAATTCCATTTTATTGATGAATATTGAAGAAATTTTTCAAAATCTGTCTGCAATGAGTTGTTTTCCTGCAGAATGTGAGGTCAAATATTAGGTTGATTAATCGTAATATTTTGATGGCATAATCTGTCTGTAATCCGTTACATTTAGATTTTGAAACAAAATTTTGTTGTTTTTTGGGCAAATGAGACCGAAATATTTTTCTGAATTTACGTTGCTCTGGAACCGTGGAAAATATTCTTCACTATATGCGTATTGTAGGTATTAAGAGCAAAATTTTTATTCACTTCTTAAAGAAAAACTTGTTTGCAATTATTACAAAATCGTGTGACGTCGCTACCTAGTACCGATTTTCGTTGTTAGTAACGTACCGCAATAATCAAACTTAGTGCTGCACCACGTGGCTCTCGTGTAGAATAGAATATCTGCCACAAAAAACATTCCATACTTGTTCTGATACTTAGGATCGAGTGTCTGAAAAAGACATGTGGTTTTTTTTTTAATGAAATTCATTTTGAAGTGAGCGACACATGCGAATTTGCGTAGGAAAAAGCGGTATTATTTAGTTGTATTTTAAATTTTAGGAAATTCGAATTTCGAATGTAATTTTAAGTGCGATGTTGTGCATGCAAATGGCGTCAATGATTGCCATGTTTTAGTTTTATCAGGGTAATTTTTGTATATGAAATTTGTAAATTGAGTTTTTTTAATGGTGAGAAAACTTAAAAAAACTCAATTTCTTGAGTCTTAAATAGCTTTGATAGATTTTTGTAATTCGTGAATTTTCTTTTTGTTCGGTATTTATAAATTTTAAATACGTTTAATAACAAATTTTACTCGATTAGTGTCTAGTTTTCAAAAACGTTTTTGCTGTTTATTGCATTTTTACGTGTGCGAGTAAATCGCACAATTTTAAATCATTATTGTGATTCGAAAATGTTTTTGCACAAAAAAATTTTGCGATTGTCTATTTTTAACTTGAAAAGAAATTGTAAGGTAAACGCTGTAAAACCGTTCGAACACCAATTCTCGTTGCTTAACGAAAGCTAAATTTCAAATACCATTCCAATTTTTAAAATAGCAAGTCTCACGCGAAACTGGATTTGTTTTCGAACACTGTGGACAGACAAATAGTTTTACACTTTGTAAGCCGAAATTTCTGCAATCCTTTTTTTTATTTGAAACTTTAAAAAGAGGATTTTGCGTGAAATCTTTGAATTGCGATTATTTATTTTTCAGTTGTCAAAACGCTAATAATACATGTTAAATTTCTCATTTTTACACAGTTGTTTTTTTAAAGGCAAAGCACAATATATTAATATTCCTGATGAATCATACAACTAATGAAATTGCACGCAAAATTACTTACAATTATTGTATTTTTCAAACTTAAGGAATTTCAAATGTATTTACTCACAGGGTTATGCAAATGGTGTCAATAATTGTAACTTTAACTTTATTACGATAAATCTGTAAATTTAGGAAAACTCAATTTGTCGGGAATCTTAAGACAGATTGATTTTGTTTTTTGCATTTGCAATTTTTAAACACAACCTTCGACTAAAATTTGTTGTTTTTAGTTCTGATTCCTACTTTAATCTAAACCGTAAAATACTGTCACAGTCAATGGCAGTTAAATTTATGAAAATGTCTTCACTCGACTTTCTACGATCGTCTTGTTCACACTTAAATTAATGGTTGGTATGCTGGATAGTCAATTTCAGTGAAATACTGAGATTGGTACTTTCTGTAAAACGAGGCAGTTGCTTAAATTTGTCGTTTTTGTTACTCAATTTTAAGAGTGTTTTAGGTGTAAAATCGTCAGCTGAGTTTTTATTACCGTTGTCATTGTTTTTTTTTACTACAGTTATTTGTTTATATCACTGCAGGTCAAATTTTTCAATTTACCAATATTGGTAATTATATGAGTATCCGTTTTCGCTTATCTTTTTTCGCATACAAATTGAATTTTTGATAATTTGTTCACAAATGTACATTTGTTAGTGTTTAACGCGAATTTTAATCTTGGTACATAAGAGGACATTATTCGCACAATTTTTTAAATCATCACTACTTGCAGTATTACATAATTTAAGATTGTGGACACGAGTTTTTGTAAGGAATTTTTGTTTACAAAAACACGTTTTCATAGTGTTTCACATTTGACGTGTCAGGTGGGAGGCAAATATTCGTGAAATTTTCTGTATGATGAGAAGTTTGTTTACTGGTTTAAGAATATTTAAAAATTTTGCAGGTATGGATGAAGGGAATTTTAGTTAGTAGAAATTAGAATGTCAAATTTCACCTATTCTGTTTTTTTGACGTTAAACTCATTACCGTGCCTTCTCTCCAATTATATTTTGTGATTCGCTGCAAATTTTAAAATTTATTATCGATGTAAGTACTAACTGCACAGTTGGTGTTGCATAAGTCGTGATATAATAGTTAAATTGAGGAAAATTATTTCTGGTCAGTGATAAAAGTAAATATTGTCGCCTTCTAAAAATAATTTTTGTTTATTTTGAGTTTAATATTTTATTTTTGCACAAGATAATTCTGGGCCTTGATTTTCGAAGATGTCGTAAAATCAAGACGTCGTTACACTTATTCTTTAACACGGAAAAAATATGTAACGGCGTCGTAAAACGTTAAGAAGCATTGAAAATTATGGCCCTTGGTGGTTTCTTGCAGATATTTATAGGGTTAAATTTTTCAACAATTTTTTTTGTAACATTTTAATACCGTTATTATAAGAGGAGAGTTGATCGCAATTATTCTTCAAAATGTTCTGTACTGTCGAAATTCATACGACTCATTGACAGAGTAATATTTTAGTGAATGAATTTGTATAAATTTTGTGACTATTTTTAATTTATTATTTTGATTTGTTCTTTGTACTATACTGTGTTAAGCGATGTGGTAAACAACACAGTTTGTTCAATTATAGGCTTAGTGTGAAATCATTCCAAATTTTGCCTTGCTACAAATATTCTTAGGTCATTTTATTGATACAGCTTACTGTTCTAATTACGTATGCCAATTTATTTCATTGTAATTACCGTGCTTGTATGACTCCTTACGAGACAATTTTGTGTGGTGGCAAAGAATTTTCGGTTGAGAATTTTAACCGGATTTTTGGGTATGTTTTGGGTAATTTGCAATTGCAAAATTTTCGTTATTCAATTCTTAGTGAATTAAAAATTAAATGAAGAATGCTTAATATTAATTTAATTATACGGTTCACAAAATCTTAGCATGTGTGAAATATAACTAAATTTTGCTTGTTAAAATTCTTTTAAAAATCCACACAAAACTGCGTTATACAATGTACAACTCAAAATCAAAAGTTTAAGGACACTGTGAAAAAAGTGACAGTGGTTGCGTTTACACGAGATTGCTGTCGCAACAACTAATTTTAACACTAATGTCTTTACACATTTGAATAGAGCAATGTTTAAACTTCATATTCCATTCTTA
>JAQIWS010000262.1:0-30677 GCA_034696085.1 Stigmatogaster subterranea | reverse complement strand
CAAAATATACGCCGTTTTAGAAATGAACCGAACAAATCTTCTGTTTTTACCAACAATGAGATCGTGCCTGCACGTCAGCTCACTCAATAAAGGCAACTTTTTTACATTATTGTGTTATTTTTGGTACTATTTTTGCTTTCGACGTCGTTTCGTTGTTAAAAATCTAGATTTCGAGCCGCAATTCAACTGCTGAAGGCGATATCATAAGTCATTGTGGTTCTACGTGTCCACGAAAACGTAATAAACACTCGGGGCGTCAATAATGCACGTGATAAAGAGGAATGACAACTGACGATATAATTGCGACTACCGTATTAACAAATTTTCCTCGCGCTACGAGAGTAATGGCACACAAACAAGAAAAGTATGTTCACAACAAACAACATCATTGCGATGTACCAGCTACACAAGGATTTGTATTTATTCACCGCGGGAAAACGATAACTAAAAGACAGGAAAACAACACAAACGCGCGGATCGAATTATTGAAATAAAAACGAAAATTATTCACCAACACAAAAATGCGAATTACGAGTGATTGCTGTTCATTTCCATTACGTGGCAAAGCCCACGACAGCTACATCTTGTACACGTTGAATCCAAATTTCATTCAAATTAAATTTTTGTTATACGTATATTCATACGTTATGAAAAAATAGTTTTTAAAATTCGGACAATATTGGCAGTGTCTGAATGTGAGTAGCTGTACTCACCCCTAGAACTATTCTTGCGCCGTTTCAATTGATAGGAATTTGCTGTTTTATGTCATCCCGCATTACAGATATCAGACCTGAGTATAATATATTAAGAAATTTAATAAATTTATTCCCTACACATTTTTATTAGGTAACAATTTTTGAAAATTGAAAACAGTTAATTGATTGAAAAGCTATACCGCATATTAGTTTACTTGTCGCACGAAAATGAAATCGTTTGCTAACAAATTACGATTATTAACTTCAGCTACCATTATAAACCCTTTACTCTCCAAGAAGCTTTTAAGATTAGCCTTTCCTTCTGGTCCGTGAGTCCATTCCACGGACATCACTCGAATTGAGAGACGGTCAAACGGAATACCACGCAAAACATCCATCTCACTTCCCTCGACATCCAAACTAAAATAATCAATGGACGTACGTTTCAACGCCAACATGACTGTCCAGAGTGGAATACAATAAACACTCTTCACTGAGGAAGGATTTCGCAAAAATTTGGTAGAATTCTTAGATATAATTTTTCCTTGATTGAACGCAGAATGAAACAACGACTGCAAAAAAAATACAAATATTACTAATTTTGTTCAATTTATATCTTTTTTGCCATACCATAGTCGGCTTTTCTGACAGGCAGGCACGTAACGCGAATGCTTTCCTATTTTTTTTAAGTAGTAACGCAAAATTGCTAGCATCAGCTTCGACGAGGATTCCTGACCAACCCAAAACGCGCTCGAAATAATACGTATTAGAACGTGTTTCACCGTCGAGAGCACCGCATTCAACGAAAAAACCGTTTGTCTGCAATAATAGTTTTGTTAGTATTGCAACATATCCTTATTTACTATTTACCTGATATCTCAAAATGTGCGCTACAACGGCGGCTTGTCCCATCGAAGTGTCTCGCGAGATCGTTGACATATTATACATCCTCGTAGATGGTGGATGTATTCTTTGGCGCACTAGTTTCAATAAACGTACGTCGTCAGCCCGAAAACCACTCCACGCGGCACTTGCCGTCGAATCATTTTTAAAAATTGCTAAGTTCTTAGTTGAAATTTCACTAGGAAATAAATTTGTGACAACGAGAAGAAAATAAAGGTGCACGACTTTCATCACCGAATTATTCGCAAGCACGTAAAAATAACTGAAACACGTGACAATGCAATGCACGCGACTAGACTCTTTTGTTTTTAATGATAAATATTTCGTCAGAAGCACGCAATAAGTTATGACATAATGGGAAAAAAATTATTAGCGAATAAGTAAATAATTATTTAAGTATCTAGCACTTTCCAGTCAAATCGCATATTATTCGAATGAGTTATCGGAGGAATCGGAGGAGACACCAAATCCCACGTAGACCCATCGCGTTCTTCAGCGACAGCTAAGCTGCAATAGGGAATTTTTTGAACTAATTTAGCTAATTCATTCGCTCCTCGCGGATCACGACGGCATAATTGACGCGTGCACGTGTCCAAAGTAGCTGCGTGTCCAACAAGCAGAATATTTCCACCTGAAAATTAATAAATGATTAAATCGTTGATTTGAAACAGTAAAATTTTATTTTACCTTTTTCAGCTGTATCTTTAATTATAGTTGTGACCACGTAATGACTCCTCGTAAAATACTGTTCACTCGATTCATGGCGGTCATTAAGTTTTTCGGTGGAAATATAAGATTGGTAATTCAAGTCAACATTGTATCCGAAATCCTTTAACTCCTATTTTAAAATATAAATCCATGAAGATACATCACACCGTATTAAATTTGAATTAATATTTTACTCACTTGAACGGACATCCATTCGGGCATCGAATCTTGATGCCAAGCCAGCCACTCGAAGAGACCAGGTTCGATACAAATGGGGAGATCTGTTTCGCCCAATCCCGCCAAAATATTTGTACACGTTTGGACACACCGTAACGACGGAGAACAATAAACGTGCGATACATCGAAATCACGGTCTGCTAACGCTTCACCTAATTTGAAAAAAAAATAAACTATTTGTTATCTTCAAACACTATAATATAAATATTTGTACCAAGTAAGCTCGCTTGTCGCAGACCAATTTCAGTAAGAGGGCAATCTTTAACAAAATCTTTCGGACCTCCTTTCCGCGGAGGAACAGTTCTGGGCATATTGAGATCGCGACGAGTGTAAACACCTAATAAATTAAATTATTCTTTCATTTAACATAACGGTATAAAAAAAATGAAATGTATATCACCTGCACTATTGAAACAAAATGGAATCCACGTTCCAAAAGTAAAATCGATTCTCTCTGCGTGACGACAAACAATCAATTTACGAGGACCAGAGGGAATTTTTTTTTTCGCTGGTTTCACCTGAATCGAAACGACTGATTAAGTTGATTTTAGTTTTATTTCCCGTCCACCGTTTAAACTTCACCTTAGCATTAACATCTTCAGTCTCAGGGACATTGGAACGGGTGGGGGTTTCTGCTACAGACTTTTTGATCGGTTTCTGTTTTGACGGCGATGCCGCCTCATCTTGTTGAACCGCTCCCACCGTCTTATATTTGAGTGGGGACATAATGGCTTCTGTGGTATCATCAGGATTTGTGCAACGTCCACGCGTCAGATTCGCCGATAAGTAATTCTAATTCAACAGCTTCGCTGGGGATATGGGAATAAAGAACTTTGTGCTGCACCTTCAAATAGTTAAAAAGCAGCAAAGATTAGGTTTACAATTAAACAATTTTGACGTAACGTATAAACTACGTCAACAATCACGTCTTTAGATGCTATTCTGTTGTCGCGGGAGTATAATCTGACGTCCCACGATGCAGGTAAATCGCAATCAACACCACGAGATAATTGATCAAGAACGGTGTACAGCAGGTGCCAATGAACTTAGACCACTTGATGTTTTGAGAAATTTAATTATTTAATTCGCGTGTAGCTTGTAAACTATTCAAAGTAACCAAAATTTGTAAGGTGTGAAATAAAGTGTAACACGTCCCCTTTCTAGCATTGTAAAGTTTTTAAATGAGCTGCAAATATTAAAAAAGGAACAACAAAAGTGGCCGTCTTTAATCTCACTCCACGTAACACGATGACGTAAGGTTGTATCTTTCAGTTCTTGCGCTGAAAACAGCGTACAATCAACACAACTCCGTCAAACAATTATTCAGAGTTTGCAAAATTGATTTTTTTTAATTCACTTGGATCACGTTACACAGATAATTTTTTTTATACAAAAGAGAATTACAAAAATTTAGTACAATTTTAGTTCAACCACTCGTCACAAAAAATATTTTTCCAACAACAATTCCAAATATACTAATCACAAAAAATTCGCACGCAAACCAAAATTTTTAGCTCTTAACCAAAAAACAAAAACCATCTTGTGATCCCCCAAATATATCCAACATTTTTCACTCAATCAGGTTCAATCGAGTATACACAGACCAAAAATGACGTGCTTTAGAGGTGACTTCCAAAATGGCGCGCATTAATCCTCTTCTGATAAAAGAACCTTCGTAATCCGGTTTCGCTACGAAATTAACCCACTTAAAAAATACAATTTCACAATCTTTTTTTATATATCTATTTCTATTGCGTTACGGTGGAAGCGAATGTAGGATCGTGGGCTGTAGGCTACCAGTTGATTTCCCTCAAATGGTACAAGAGGTCCTTCCTCTTCCATCTGCTGAAGTTGTTCCGCGAGCGCTGCTTCTGCCGCTTCTCCACTATGCAACGTGAGACTGGATCGTCCCGTCTTTACCGTGGCCGAAGACAGCAACATCTGGAGAAAGAAGTTGTTTATGTGTTGCTTTTTTCGTCCAGACCAAATGGGCTCATGGTTCAAGTTCAAGTCGGATAGAAGTTGGCCCAGAAGTTTCAAGTCGTCGCCGTTTGGCGGCGACTCCGGCGCTTCTTCATTGCCTGCCTTCTGATCAACGACGTTCCAACACTTGTCGCGTTCTATACGGCATCGCTCCATTTCAGATGTTACGTTCCCAACCTAGAATTTATGTTTTATTTTTAATTCTGTGTGTTGGATTTGATGGAGCAGAACTTACTTCCACGTAGACTGCGTCGACTTCTTCTCGCAGTTGACAAATGTCGTCATCGTGACGCGTAATTCTTTCTTCTGTCAAAAGAGCACCTCTTTTCAGTCGCGTGACCTGTGGATTAATAAAGAATATTTTATAATAATTTGTTGATTTGTTGAAGTTAAATTCAATCTTCTAACAAGAAAACTATCTAAAATTACATTGCAAAAAATTATGCAAATCAACAGTTATTAAAATTTATTTTTGCGCAATTTCCAAAAATTTAATTCACTAAATTACGTGTTAAATATCACAATAATATCTACACAAACCTCTTCATACAGCAATTCCATGTCACTCATCAACTTTCGCACCACACTCGAATCTTCAAACGCAACAAACGACGCGCTCGAAATCTGTTGCGCATTCTGTCTCTCGCTCCCCGCGGACCATCTCCCACTCGCCGACAGTGTCTCTTCTTGAACAGACGACGACGATTCACTCTTGTCGGGGATATCACTCGGCACCACCATAGTACCATCAATGACGCTCCGCGTCGTGCGGACCACCGCCTTCGAATCGGACAACATTCCTCCATTACTCTCGCAACTCGAAGACGCGGTTTTCGGTAACAACGTGTTACTACGACGCTTATCTACTGCACCCGCACGCTGCAACGTCGGCAACGTCATCGTTCGCTTCAGATCATCGTGGCTCGACACGTGCACTACCAACACATCACGTCGATCACTCTTTTCGGAGTAAATCTCAGAGTGAGATCCAGAACGAATTTGGTGACTGGCGGCGTCCCCGTCCACCAAACTACGCTTGCTAGGAGTTCTCTGCTTCTTTCGTTCATCACGCGACGCTGATCCGTGATCTCGTTTCAATCGCCGACGTCGATCTTCGCTCAACTCGTCGCCGCGTTGTCGCAAACGCGTGTGGGAGTGCTGTTGTACCTGCTGCGGCTGTTGCGGTTCTCCCGCGTCGACTCGCGGGATTTTGGCGCCATCACCGTCTTCAGATACCACCGAATCTACAATCCTTGGGGCGATCACGATGGAAATTTCTTGAATTGGCTCATTACCATCTGCCAGACTCGACCACGGATGCTGCTGTATCTGTTCATCAGCGCTAGTGGAAGTCCCGGGTGATGGGACCGACAGTGCGTCCTTAACAGCGGCGCTTTCCGTATCGTCAGACGTTGGTTCCTCGAGGATTTCCGTCGATGTATCTTCGTAAGGTGGTGGTGGATCCAGTGGGAGACCAGTTGCGTCGAGTCGAGAAGAGATAGAAGCCGTGTCGGATTCGTTCTCGGTTATGGAAGGAGGAGAATCTTCGTGTTCGGCTGAAAGCGTTTCGCTTGCTAGATTGGAATGGAAATAAGAAAAAAATTAGAATATTGAAGGGTTAATTAGATTTATTTAAGTTGAAAAAGCGTTAATTCGAATTTTTAAATGGCGAAATAGAAATTACCAATCGTGTCTAATACAGTTCGAGCGGCAGAATTTTTTAGGGTAGAATTTTTTGGTTCTCTTTGCGGGCTGCTGCCTAATCTTTTAGCTAAATATTAATAAATCATTAACTTTTACCGTAAAAATGAAATATTTTTCAATATTTTTTATTATGTTACCTCGCCCGAAAATTCGTTTCAAAGTGGACATTTTTCTTAACAAAATCCACTCTCAAATTAAATTTAATTTCTGTCGATACCTAACGTCTTTGTGGGGGGATTTTTTTTACGTTTTTATATTACCTACTGCTAGTTAGAATATTCTACTTAGCCCTAAATGTACGATTTGCAAGCAAAATGCAGCTGCGAAGTTGGGATTTGTGGAGTTCTGGAGATAACGTCTTCCATCACTCTCGCATCCCAAACGTATTATCTCTGTTCCATTCGAATATTCTTAGCAGCCATAGCACATAAAAACGTAAAAACAGCAAAAAAGATTTGAATTTGCTGCCGACACGATTCAGCCGTACTGCAACCACACGATTTCCTTCCAGAACTGATTCGAAAACGAAGACGAATTTCTCGTGCAGTGGAAATAATGAAATGTGACGTTTTGATAACGTGATTTATGATTATGACGGTGAGAAGTTGATGATTGATATTATTACGTTATTTACCTCGTGGTGGTAACATGGGGCGGCTGAGTCGATTTCTACGAAAGACAAAATGTAAGAATTTGTAAATTTTTTGATACTGAGTTTGCTATGCATTTTTTTGAATTTTTGAATTTTACAAACAATAAAATTGTAAATTTTTTGTTCTTTAATGTTTTCGTGTTATATTTACGAATTTTAATGAGCTACGTTCTAAAATTGTGAATATTAATTTCATTTTGCTTTCATTTAGCAAAAACGTCAACTCCGAACCAGAAAACTCCGATTCAGAAAACTGATGTTGAACTGAGTAATTTTGCATTTTTGTTGCCATTTTTCTCTTAACTTTCGATTATCATCACGGCTAAATTTTCAGAAAATCTCAACATGAATAAACTTAAACGAGTCTTACAGTCAAGTAGTACATACACAATGGTAGCCAAAGAGTGTGACAACGTTCGTAATTTGTACACTGGATCGAAGTCGACCAATTACTTGGAAATCGAAGTAAAAGAACCGTTGTTGGTATTGTAAAATCAATTTACATTAAAAAAATTTGCATTGTTTTTCTCAAAATATTTTATTTTAAATTTCTAGAGTCCTGCTGAAGAAACTGATTTTGATGAACCTGATGAAGTTTCAGTAGAAGAAGAAGAAGAGGAGGAATTTGAGGTAGAAGAAGAAGAGGAAATAATGCAAATTGAATTGCAGAACGTCGAGTTGTTTGAAAATAGTTACAGCGACAGCGTTGATGATTCAACGACATTACCAGCGGTGATATTTAAAAAATTCAGTACCAGAATAATTTACTAATTGAGATTTTTCGATATGTGCAGTCTGATCTTGCACAAACGACAAAGTACGTGTCGTTGTCGCCGTTGATTTGTTTTGAAAGTGTTCCTTCAGTAAGTGTATTTTCGCATTATTGTACAATGTTGATATTTTCAGATTATTGTTTTATTGTTTTCCAGCATCAACCCAATTCTATCAAAGAACAAAATGACACATCTGGTACATTTAATTATATACTTGTAGTAGTGTAATAATATTCTCAAATACAATTTTAATTTCCAAATTTTCACAGTTAAAAAAAGCAAAAAGAAGAACAAGGATTTGAAGGAGAAATTCGGTTGTTTTTCGGATTTTTTTCGTTTAATGTCCTGTACAATGAGATTGACGAAAAATTAAATTTTTGTTAATTTAAAAGAAATGTGTAGTCGCGTTTGTAAAATGATATTGATTCAATGATAAAAATAAAATTCAATTTGTAAAAAGCTTTTTGACAATATGTGATTTACACTTACAGTATTTATAACTACACAGTGGTTACAGTATTAGTCAAAATTTGTAAATTTATAAATTTTTTTGGTTTTCTACAAAACACATTTTTCGGTGAATTTTCATGTACTGTGAATTGTTACACGATAAAACGCCGAGTTAGAAATACGATAGTCTGAAATGTAGTTTTGAGAAGTTTCCGTTAAATCATTATTCTAATGAGAAAAAAAAATTCTTCAGGTTTGCATTGCTTACACTAATTTATTGATTAGCTAAGTTGTCTTACATCAGATTACAATTAGTACCATACAGAAAAAGATTGAATAGTAGGATAAAAATACTGTAACTAGTTTCTGAGTATGTAGTTGAAAATGTAATTAGATCTTGTTAAACGAACAATTCAAATCAGAAAAAATTCTAAAAAAGAACAAAATTTGCAATTTTTTTACGCGTCTTTTAAATCGTTGTTACAAAATTTAAAGTTCTAATTAATGTGAGGTACACACGCAAAATTTGATTATATCCATTAAAATCTTTCTATCCTAATTTATACTAACTTTGACTATAAGTTATAAAAGGTATACTGTAGTTAAATTCTACTAGCCTTAATTTAAAGAAGTGTTATATTGATTAGTTTCACGTCAGTAATTTATAATATTTTGACTAAATAACATTATATGGTAATTGATTATGACGATAACACCTAAATATTCGTTTCAGAATTCAGAAAATTTCCAATATTATCGTTCAGTTTTGTTGATTCAATTCGGGAATTGAGTTGCGGATCAGATGCGCTATCATTAAAATTAAATTTAATAGTTAAAGCTTTGTGAAACTAAAACGAAATTTACCCATTGGAGGCGGATCATAATCATCAGATTGAGTAGGGAATGTGAAAGTGGTTTCATTCAATTGGGTTGTAGCTTGAGGGCGAAAACTGAAAAAAAAAATATTCGGTTTTGCTTTGTATAAAATAATTAACTGTACGGCCATTATTATACAATTATTGTTATTACCCAGATGCAGCAGTAGGATAAGATTCATGTTCCAAGTTCGAAAATCCATGGGGTCCTGCGAGATTAAAACTAACTATAATTTATTACCAGCAATACTGTTAAACGCAATAACCTGCTCTAAATTTCACGTGATCTGGGTGATAAGGATCCGTCAAATGAGATGTTGCGTAGGGCGATGGTTCTAAAAGAGTAATGCCAATTTATTGTCTTTAAAATAATCTTCTTAGTATTAGTCGATGTGTGACTGCGTACGTACCTTTCGTGCTTTGACTCGAAAGAGTCGCTTGAAACGCTGGATGATTAAAATGATCTCTTGGCAAAGTTTGCGAATTACGAATCCACGCATTCATTTGGGCAGTGTTGTCGTAGTTATCTGAAAATACGAAAATTATACCAAACTTAACGCAGAGAATAAAATCTTAGTCTTAGTACCTGGAGTTTCAGCATGCCCGTTTCTACGTTTAAAGTAAATGCACACAACCATTGATGCTATAATGACCACAATAAGCAAGGCGACAGCCGGAATGAAGATCATAGGATCCAAGTAGAAAATATACACTGGAGCTGCAGATTCTTCGTATGTATCTGGCGCCATAGTGCCTGCAAAATTTTTATTTTAAAGCCACGGACATTTTGCTGAAAACTAACTATAATTAATATACAAACAGTTCACCTCCAGTAACGGTATGAGTTGCAAATCGGTATTCAGCAATTGTCGGTGTGCTGGTACTTTCTACAGTAAGTCTCAGAACATACCACGTCGATGGAACCAATTCAGATATGACTAATTTCTTTTGAGATGGTCTCAAATTTGTACCAGCTGAAATCCACTCTTTTGCATTTAATGGTTTATATTCCACTGTAAACTTTTTAACCGGACATCCACTTGATGGCCATGCATCCAAGTGGACCGTGATGAAAGAAGACCCTTCACGAATGATGTTATCCTTTGGTGGTGGAGTAACATCTAGATATTTAATATGAAAATTAAATTTTCAAGAAGTAGTTCTGTTCAATATTTACCAGATCCATCTGTAGTAACAGTTATTATATCGCACGGAGCTCCAGTTCCAATATTATTGAAAGCTTCCATATAGATCTGGTAAGTTGACCCACAAGAGAGTTGGTCAAGTGTATATAATGATTGGTCCGATCTTATTTCCACAGTATTCCAAGCAGTATTATCCTGTTTGTAATGGAGCAAATAACCTTTGATGTTGTCTTTCGCAGTATGTCCAGGTTTCCATTGAATTTTTGTTGAGGAACGTGTTTTTGATACGATGTCTATAATAGGAGCTGATGGTGGAACTGTGCAGAAGAAAATTAAAAAAATTTCTTGTTTTGGAATCAAATACTGATAGAAAAATTGCTTATGTCGTATAATTAAGAAATTATAATTGTAAACAGTGCTAGAACTAGATGTTGACAAATTTAGTATATCCTGTATATTTATTGTACCTTGCACGGCGACGAGGTAGGTGACTTCATCCCGACCGTACTCGTTATACACAGCACAGGTGTAATTTCCAGAATCTTCTGTTGAAATTTTATTGATAATGACTGAACCATCTTGTCCAATTTTCAGGCGATTGCTTTCTTTCAAAACTTGGTTGCTAAATTTTTTCACCAATTCAGTGATATCAAAATTTAATTTCAAAGTGCGAAATTTCTGAACCTACCCAAAAGTCCACTTTCTATTAGGTGGTGGAACTCCAACTGCAGTGCATGGCATTACCAGGTCTTCTTTCCAAGGTGATTTTATTACTGTGTCAAAGGATGCTGTTTTAGCAGCAACTGTACTGCACAAAAAGCAAGACTATATTTCTTCTACATTGTTATTTTATTGACTTAATGTTTGCATTGAAAGATAGAGATTATTTACCTATGGAATCTGCTACAGTTTGAGCAACTACAGTGGATCCTGAACTTTCACCAATTGCTGAAGTGACTGTAACCCAAAATGCATATTTCTGGTTCTTTTTTAATCCTTTGAGTTCAACATATTGCGTAGTGATGGGAGACTGTTGGACATTTGCGTGTTTCAACAATTCTTCGGTTTTTTGGGAATTAATGTCAATCTAGGAAAAAATTACATTGGTAGTTTCTTTCTCAATGGAATATTTTCCGTTAAGTAAAGACCTCTTGTCCATTTTCGATAGATTTGAAATAAACGTTGTACTTAATCAATGCTCCATTTGCTCTTTGTGGTGGTTTCCACGCAACAACAACTGCGTCAGATGATGATGGCAAGACTTTAATGGATTCAGGTGGATCAGGAACTAATCAAAAATATGTCTTAGTGTTCGGTCTATCAAGCAATTTGTTTTGAGTACCGTCTTCATGCGTTTTGCAGAAGATTGCTGCACTCTTTGCACCATCTCCCATTTTTGTAAATGCCAAAATCTGAATGCTGTAATTTGTGTTAACTTCTAAATCATTCACCGTTTGTTTCGTTGCAGACACAATTTGTGATTGCATCATGGCATCTGATTATTGAAGATATTTCTATGAGCACAGTTTTGAATTAAAGTCAAATCAAAAGAAACTTACCATACCACTCATCAACCGGTTTGTACAGTATTTTATATCCACGGAGTATTCCATTGAGTGTTTCAGGAGCTGGAGGATCCCAAAGTGCGTATATACTCTTGGAGGAAAGTGATGAACAACGAACATTTTGTGGAGGATGTGATGGAACTGATGCATGATTTAAAAAATTTGATTATGTGATAACGAGATTTATTGTTAGCAGTACCAGCAAATTTATTTTACCATCTTCCGAAGTCATTCCTAGTACTGCTTCAGACATGGGTCCATTGCCTTTTGAATTATAAGCTTGCACAATAACATTATATTGTGTGTACATTTTGAGGTCGGTTAACTGGTAAATGAGTTCTTCAACGTAATCTTCAGGTACTTCCAATTTGGCAAACGTGTATTCGTCTGCAATTTCTAATTCTTTATATCCAATGTTGTAGCCACGAATAGCTCCGTTCCAAAGATTTTTCTTTGGTGGCTAAAAGTAATATAAAATATGTAAGTATTTAAATTTCTATTTTTAAAATAAACAATAAAATGTTGATAAGCTTGTACCTTCCAGGTAACTCTGAGAGTGTTTGCATCCATGGATTCCACGTCGACGTTTTCTGGTGCTCCATCAGGTTCTAATTAAATAATAGCAAATTTCGACAGATATTATTATTCAGTTTAGGTCAAAGATATACGTACCAGTTTCTTCAGTTTTCGCAGAAACTTCTTCACTGAATGTGCTATTTCCTACACTGTTTTCAGCGATCATACGAAAACTGTAAAGTGTTGCTGCATTTAGATTTAAAATTTTAGCAGAGTTTCTTAATCCATTTATTCTTAGACTATTCACTCGGTCAGTCCATCTACCTACAGAAGTAAGATCAACTTACAACACAAAATTTGCAATTTTTTTGCAGTTTTTTACCAATTTCTTTTTTGTACTGGATGATGTAGCTTGTAATCTTACTGTTTCCGTCATACGGAGACGTCCAAGTTATTTCTACCGATTGGTTAATTATCTTAATTGGAAGTTCAATTGTAGGAGCATCAGGAAATTCTGTTATATACTACAAGTTAGAAAAATTATTACTGTACAGACTTGTATGTAATAAACAACCTTGCACTGTTAGAATAAATCTTGTTTCACTTTGACCAATTTGATTTTTGGCATGGCAAGTGAATATAGTTGAGTCTTTTCTGTCCAGCCATTCAATTTGCAAAATTGATCGGCTTTTTTTGATTGCCTCATCCTGTTCTTCTTCAACTTTGTATCTGAAAAGTGTATAATAATTAAAATTTACCAACATAATTTATTCCTTCAAATATTAACCGTGAACTGCCTTTGGTATCAAATCGTTGATCATTCATCGACCAATAGTAATGAATCGGCCAGTCACCAATTGCTTCACATGAAATTTTAATTTCTTCACCTTTTTTAGCAATTATATTGAATTCGCCCTGATCAAACTCAGGAGCAGCTGCAATTAAAAAGTTATTTCTGTAAGATCAATTTGGTCTAACTAACATTACATTTACGCACCTTGAACTTTAATGGAGACTATTTGACTGAGTGGTTCTCCTACATCATTGCTAGCAACGCACAAATATAATCCCTCATATGATCTTTGCACATCGTATAAAGCTAATGTTCCATTACGGAATATTTTAATATGCTCATCTTCCTCAACATGTTCTGTTAATCTTTTTGTAATTGGGCCACTACGACCTGATTGTGATCATTATTAAAAAATATTAATTTCATCAATTTTACTATACCAATAAAAATAAATTTACCAATCACTTTTTTCCAAGTAATTTCTGGTTGAGGAAATCCTTCTGCAGCGCAATTGAGGTATAAATTTGCTCCAGTTTTTAAAATTTGGTTGTGCAATTCTTCTAGCCAACGTGGAGGAACTGGAAAAAATAGGTGTGAATTGAATTAACCAGAAATTTCACTTGGAAAAGTTTTACAATTAGGCTGTTTATTTTGAACTATTAATTATTGACCGAAAACTAAAAGAAAATATAATAATTACCCAAAACATTTACGTTAATTGAGTGAGTAGCGAGGCCAGCGTGATTCTGAGCAACGCAAGAATAGTTTCCAGAATGTTCAGATTTTAAAGGATCAACTGATAAAACACTCGAATATTCATCAAACTCTCGAATGGTGATTGACAAATCAGAAGAAATGGTGTGACCATTCTTCAACCATTTAATCGTCAGAGGCAAATCTCCTCGACTCACTACACAAGTCACTCGAACTAACATTCCTTCTAACAAATGTTTATCTTGGACACTGAATGGTACGATCTTTGGTGGGACTGTAAAAAATTAAATAATAACGTAAAAAAAGGATTTACCATAAACTAGTAGTTGCGCTGTATATTTCGTATTTGCAGCAGAATTATTTGCAATGCAAGTGTAATTGCCAGTATGGTGCAATTGCACACTTTCAATAGTTAAGATGGTGGTATAATCATCAACTCTAATCGTGTTAATATCTTTTGTTTTGTGCACAATTTGGTTATCTTTAAACCATTGCAGAGATATCGGTGAATCTCCTTGATGTACCACGCACGTAATCCTAGCCATACTTCCTTCAGAAAGATCATTTCGAAATGAAAATGGTGCGATCTTGGGAGCAACTGTAAGTTAGAATGGATAAATTCTCCACGCAATATATATTTTTTTTAAACCAATCTATAGACAATTGTAAAATATTTTTTCTCAATGCTTAAACGAATTCTCCAGTCTCAAAACTATCAGCTTAGTCCAGTGCTCCCGCATAAAGACACGCTATATACACTCAATATCGTTTATATCGTTCTCAATTCATTTATCTACGCACACAGATTGTCGTGACACCCCCAAATAAGACCAATGTGAAATGTAAAATATAATCATACCCTGAACAAGTAGTTGTGCCGTATGAGAAGCAGTAGCTGCCTGGTTGGTGGCAATACACGAGTAGTTACCAGTATGTACTGATGACACACTTTCAACACTCAATGAATTGGCATGATTGTCAATATTGCGAATGACTACACCCAAAGCAGGAGGTATTTGTTGGTTGTCTTTTAGCCACGTGAAGTTAATTGGCAAATCTCCCTGGCTCACGGCACACACTATGTAGGCACGCATGCCTTTGAAAAACTGATCGTCTTGGAAGGCGAAGGGCAGAATTTTGGGGGGAACTGAAAGTAGACATAAAAGTTCAATTTACCATTAACGAAGAGTGATGCAGTATGACGGGCGACGCCAGCTGCATTTGAAGCCACGCAAGTATAGTTTCCGTTGTGGCGTGGGCTAATGAAACTGATCATTAAGATACTGGAGAATTCATCTAAGGTGCGCACTGTAACGCCTTGGCCTTCGGAAAGGACCGCGCCATCTTTACGCCAATTTATTGTTATGGGGCTCTCCCCTTCGCTGATAACACACTGAATTTGAGCTCTGGCTCCTTCTCTTATTAAGTCATCTTGAAATGAAAATGGAGTAATCTTTGGAGGGACTGGAAAGCCAATGATTGTGAGTAGTTTGGAGTAAGAAAAGTTATGCTTATATGTAAGTTATTAAATCTTACCCATTACTATTAAATCAACATCTACACGAACGCGTTGATTTTTGTCTCCTTTTGCTAAACATGTGTATATTCCGCTATCACTTCGTCGTTGGACGTTTTCAATAATAAGACTACCGTTGTCATATGTGGTTTGACGCAAGTGTACTGGGAGAATGCGTTTGTCTGAAAACGAGTAATATATTTTATTAAATTATTTAAAGTTCTTTTGTGGTATTTACTCACTTTTTTCCCATTCTATTTCAATAATTGGATATCCGTAAACTGGACAATCGAGCTGAATTCTACCTTCTTCTACTGCCTGAAATTTGACTTGTAGCCGAACACCAAGCCTTCCTACAGTTTAAATTATAAACATGTAGAACAAAACAAAAAGCGATGCTCAAAAAGTAGTTTCATTTACCTCTGACATTAACTCTGGAAACAAATGATGTCATCCCAGCTTTGGAAGTCGCAATACATCGATACAGTCCCCCATCTTCAATTTTTGCATCGACAATTCTTAATATACTTTGCATCTCAGTGGTATCAGTTGGTTGTGCTGTGAATTGAATTCTAGCATTTTCTGAAATTGGTTTATTATCCAATGTCCACACGATTTCTGGCATAGGATTTCCACGAACAGCACATTTCAACATTATTTTATCACCAGCATCAACAACCAATTCTTCAAATCCTTTTGTAATAATTGGCAGTGTATCTAAAAACCCGAATTATTAATTCCTTCCAATACAACAAACCCCACATTTTATTTTTAAAAATTACCTCCTAACTTAACAACTGCCACTCCAAATGATGAAAATTTGTCATTTTGAACAAAACATTGGAAAATACCTGCATGGTGTGGCTGCATAATCGGAATGTGAACAGTTTCATTAGTAGTTTGAATAACTCCATCAAGAGGTAGTGATTTTCCATCTTTTGACCATGATATTGTTAACACAGATTCTCCAGAAATTTTACAAGACAAAGTGAATGAGCCTCCGGCGTCTACAACAGCGTCTGATGGAACCATTGTAGCCTTCGTCAGTGGATCTAAAATATTGTTTGTGTACAGTTACTGCCATCAATATTTCTGGTTTAAATTTAAGTTTACCCAAGATTGTCAATTCAGTGGAACTTTTATCATAATTTACATCATTGGTCACAGTACAAATGTAAAGTCCTGTATCTGATTGCTGAGCATCATCAATAACCAAAGATCCATCTACTATCTTAAATCGTCCTTTGTTGCCAATACTGTTTGTTTTTCCTGAAGATGTTTGCTTCTGCCAACTACTCAAAGTTTGTTGTTGTGAATTTGGGCTTTATGCTCTATAAATTTTACACATTACCTGTATTTTGGTACTGGTAAACCATTTCCAACACATGGTATCAAAATATTACCGTTTTTCAAACCAGTTACTTCAGGTTGGGTAAAAACAATTTTCGGCGGAACTCTGCCATCTGAATCTGCAGTTATAAATCATTAAATTGTGATTTTTCTTGTAAGTTAGCAAATACACAGGCATATTACCTGTTACAATCAATCGACCAGGATTAAGACTTGTTTTAGTCTGTCCAGTGAGTCGATGAGTTACTTGACACTGATAGGTAGTATGTCCATCACTGGAATCAACCTCTTTAATCATCAATTCTCCAGATGGTAACAGTGAATATTTTGAGTCTGCAATAGATGCACAATATTACACTGAATGAAGTAACTTGCACGGATATATTCAAGGTTTACTTGAATCCAAATTTCTGTCAGTTATGGAAACAACAGAATCTTTGATCCATGCGGTGACATGAACGTAGATTTGCAAGAACTTTGGAATGTGACATCGCATCACGGCGGAATTTCCTCGTAGAGAGTACACATCATACACGTGAATATCAAATGCTTGAGACACGACTGGAATAAATTTATTTTATTTGGTAAAATATAAAAACAAATATTTATTTTTTCCAACCTCCTTTGACTTTGATTTCATTAGAAATAAGAGTTCCAAGAGCATTGATAGCAGCGCATCTGTAAGAAACTCCATGAACGTCTTGACGATAATCTTCTGCACCAAATGGTGGGAAGACTAGAGTACCATCTTTTGTCATGTGACGCAATCTGGCAATATTGGTGACGGGAGATCCATCAGATAATAACCAATTAACAGTTGATCCACTTTCCGGATTAGAGGAGCAAGTCAGTTTACCGCCAGTAGTGTTGGAAAAATCGTAATTCAGAGGAAAATTGGTTGTGAACTTCTGAGCTAAAAGAAAATAGTTTGAAATCAAATTTTCCGATTGATATTTTATGTTGCAAAAATTGTGCAGTTTTTCTTTAGCGTTAAAAATAATTAAAAATTTATTTTCGTGAATTGGTTAAAAAATTAACAAATTAACAAATTAACAAATTAACAAATTAACAAATTTAATAAGATTAATACACAAGAAATAAAATTCTAATAATACCAGCATTCCAATATTTAAAAAATTTACGAAATTTTGTGTAAAAAAAAATATAATTGAACTCGACGAACTACGTCACAAACCATGTGATAATTGACGTCATTTTACCTTGCTCACTCGCGGAACCCACAAGAATCCCGGGCAAGCCCAGAATAACGAGGATAAAGAGCTCCGTCCTCCGCTGCTCGTCTACTCTCCTCATCGTGTTAATCTTCTCTAATAGGGATGAAATAATCCTTAGATTGATGAGCGTGACGCGAGAAGACGTTAATTTGACCGAAAATTGGAGTAGGTAACTGTATAATAATAAATACAGGATGTGAATAACCTCGATTACACAAACCGTGACATAGTCACAAGGAATGACGGGAAGTGTTGTACTCGGCTTGTTGTTTTGTTCAATCAATACACAGAATATTTTGAAAAATTTTGACGCTGCCAGTAAATTTATTGAAAATTAACAAATTTTCCCGCAGTAAAGTAAGGAATACTTGTAATGTAATAAATTAATTACGGTATGGATTTATATTTACAAGAATTAAATATTGAAAGTGTAGTGCTAAGAAACTTTACGCCAAATAAAATCTGTTTTCCATAGAATTGGTAAGCGTTGTGCATTGAGCAAAAATTTATATACCGGTAGTTAAACTACTCAATTTGATATATTTGCGCACGAAATGATTTATTGATCAACTAATGTACACTATAAACTATATAGAAGATGTTATAATCAAGTACAGCAATACTTAATTCATTAAGTGTAATTATTGAAGTATTTAATGAATGTTATTAAATACTGTTACAACAAATATTTAAGTCAATACATTTTTTAAGTTTTAATCCTCCAACTAACAAATGAGTTTTCTGTTTCGTTCAGTCGTTGTAATGAGGTTTTAGTTAAATTCCACTTACTAGCAATTATTACAACATTGATTTTTTGAATAAACTATTTTTCATTACGAAATAACGCGTTTTTCTAATTCTACACACTATAATAATAATTCTCAGCTACAACAAATTTAGGTTAAATTCCATTATTGACACGCTAAATTCTATTGCAAAATTTGTAACATCTTAATGAAACAACGTTATGAGTATTATTTGTTACTACTTAAACTACTTAAATATGTAAAAAGATCAAATTTCAGAAATTTCCATTTTGAGCGTTCAGTTTTGTTGATTTATTTCAGGAATTGAGTTGCGGATCATGTGAGCTATAAATAAAAATTTTTAAAATTGAAAATTATTGCCAAATTCGAGTCTTACTCATTGGAGGCGGATCATAATCGTCAGATTGAGTAGGGAATTGAAAAGTAGTTTCGTTCAATCCAGCGGCGGATTGAGGATGAAAACTGGAAGACAAATTCATCATAACAAAGTGTGCATTGAGCAAAAGTGACAACGGCGCGGAGTAAAAAATTTACCTGGAAGCATTAGTTGGATAAGATTCATGTTGCATCAGCGAAAATCCAGTCGGTCCTGCAAAGAAGATTTTAATTGTAATTTACCGTAAGCTCCTCCCGGTAATAACTAATAGAAATTACCTCCTCGAAACTTTACGTGGTCTGGATGGAAAGGATCTGTTAAGTGAGACGTTGCGTAAGGAGATGGTTCTGAAACACGATAAAAATTGCATTGATGTAAATTGGGTAAGATACTGTATATTGCTGTATTTCAATTAATTGACCTTTGATGTTTTGTCTTGAAAGAGTTCCGTGAAATCCTGGATGGTTAAAATGACCTCTCGGTATAGTTTGAGAATTTCGAATCCAGGCATTCATTTCAGCAGCATTATCATAATTATCTGAAAATAAACGGATTGTTTTATTCTTTATCGGGTATAAAGTCAAAATTTTTGCTATTTTTTTTCTGTCAAGATTCAAGGTAATAATAATTAGTTTTATACTGTATACCTGAGGGAGTTTCAATATGTCCATTTCGACGTTTGAAGTAAATACAAACAACCATTGACGCAATAATGACCACAATAAGTAAAGCGACTGCTGGAATGAAGATTAGTGGGTCCAAATAAAAGATGTAAACTGGTGCGACAGTTTCTTCATAAGTGTCTGGCGCTACGGTTCCTATAAAAATTTAAATATCACACGTTATCAATCCTTAAAAACATACAATGCAATTTCTTTACCTCCAGAAACTGTATGTGTTGCAAATCGATATTCAACCATAGTTGGTGTACTGGTACTTTCCACAGTAAGTCTCAGAATATACCAGGTTGATGGAACCAAACCAGAAATGACTAATTTCTTTTGAGATGGTCTCAAGTTAGTGCCTGCTGAAATCCATTCTTTCCCACTAAGCGGCTTATACTCCACGGCATACTTTTTCACTGGGCAACCAGTTGATGGCCACGCATCCAAAAGCACTGTGATGAAAGAAGATCCTTCACGAATGATGTTATCCTTTGATGGTGGAGTTACATCTACGTACAATATTTTAATAAGAAAATTAAATTTTTAACAACTAGTTTTATTTACCAGATCCTTCTGTAGTAAAAGTTATTGTATCGCACGGAGCTCCAGTTCCAATATTATTGAAACCTTCCATGTAGATCTGGTAAGTTGACCCACAAGAGAGTTGATCGAGTGTGTACAATGATTGATCTGATCTGATTTCCACATTGTTCCATGCTCCGTTGTCCTGTTTGTAATGCAGCAAGTAACCTCTTATATTATCTTTGGCAGTATGGCCAGGTTTCCATTGAATTTTAATTGATGAACGTGTTTTTGACACGATGTCCATAATTGGAGCTGATGGTGGAACTGTAAATGAGCAAAGAATATTACCATGTGTTAAGATGATTTTTTTAAATGTGATTAGGTTCAAACCTTGCACAGCGACCAAATAGGTAACTTCGTCCCGACCATATTCGTTATATACTGCACAAGAATAGTTGCCGGAGTCTTCAGTACTGATTTTATTAATCATAACAGAACCATCTTGCCCAACTTTCACACGGTTAGATTCTTTTAAAATCTGATTACTAAAGTTTATTTTTATTAATTAGATTCTTTATACTAATCTAAAACAATCGATAGTTAGGATAATTACCCAAAAGTCCACTTTCTGTTAGGTGTTGGAACGCCAACTGAAGTGCAGGGCATCACGATGTCTTCTTTCCATGGTGTTTTTATTACTGTATCAAACGATGCCGTTTTAGCAGCAACTGTACTGCACAAGAATTAGGATTATTACTTATATTGCGTTTTTATTATTTCTGGTATTTATTTACATTCTTCCAACATGAAAAATATTTACCTATGGAATCAGCAACCGTTTGTGCAACGACAGTAGATCCTGAGCTTTCACCAATTGCTGAAGTGGCTGTGACCCAAAATGCATACTTCTGATTCTTTTTCAATCCTTTAAGTTCAACGTGTTGGGTATTAACTGGAGATTGATGGACGTTAGCATTGCGCAACAATTCTTCGGTTTTTTGGGAATTGATATCGAACTAAAAATATAATTTGCGTATTCTATTATCAATCTGTTTCGTACATTTTGTTAAAAAGAAATACTTGATGTCCATTTTCAATGGTCTTGTAATAAACATTGTATTTAACTAGTGCTCCATTTGCTTTTTGTGGTGGTTTCCACGCAACAACAACGGCGTCAGTTGAAGATGGCAAGACTTTGATTGCCTGTGGAGGTTCAGGAACTGGATCAAAAATGTACTTATTATTCATTTTATTGATCAATTTAAAGAAGATTACTGTAGTCACCATCTTCGTGAGTCTTGCAAAAAATTGCCACACTCTTTTCTCCATCTCCCATTTTTGTAAATGGCAAAACTTGAATACTATAATTCATATTTACGTCTAAATCGTTGATTGTTAGTTTCGTTGTAGACACAATTTGTGATTGCATCATGGCATCTATATATAGTTGTCATAATTATATGCATCAGCATTGATGTTTCTTTTTGCATTAAATTGTGACAGACTTACCATACCATTCATCGACAGGTTTGTAGAGTACTTTATATCCACGCAAAATTCCGTTGACAGTTTCAGGAGCTGGAGAGTCCCACAGTACATATATGCTTTTGGAGGAAAGTGATGAACAACGAACATTTTCCGGAGGACTAGATGGAACTACAATATTTTTTAAGCGTTACGCTTACACAATTTTCGAACATTCTCTTATTTTTATTGTAACACTTGCCGTCTTCTGATGTCATGACCAAGACCGCCTCAGAAATGGGTCCATTTCCTTTTGAATTATAAGCCTGCACAATGACGTTGTATTGGGTAAACATCTTCAGATCCGTCAATTGGTAAATTAGCTCGTCGGTATAATCTTCAGGTACTTCTAATTTCAAAAATGTGTATTCTTCTGTAGCTCCAAAAATTTTGTATCCAATATTGTACCCTCGAATAGCTCCATTCCACAAATGTTTCAGTGGGGGCTAAAAAATGTAATGGTGTACGTTACTTTTTGGTTGACAATTGCATGAGATTTACTGGTACCTTCCACGTAATTCGGAGAGTATTTGCATCCATGGATTCCACATCAACATTTTCGGGTGCACCACGTGGTTCTATGTACGGTATTGCGTGATTGCAATATCTGTGAGGTGCTCTATGTAATAAATAAATACAGTACCTGTTTCATCAGTTTTCACGGAAACTTCTGCACTGAATGTGCTATTTCCCACATTATTTTCTGCTAGTATACGAAAGCTGTAAGTTGTTGCTGGGTTTAAATTTGGGATTTTAGCTGAGTTTCTTGATCCAGGTACACTGAGACTGTTTACTCGATCAGTCCATCGATCTGTGGTGCACTTTGTCAATGTTATAATTTAAATAAAGGATAATAATTATTACCAACTCCTTTTTTATATTGGATAACAAATCTAATAATTTTCGTATTTCCGTCATATGGCAAAGTCCAACTCAACTCAACGCTTTGATTCATGACTTTTAACGGGGCTTCAATTACAGGTACATCAGGATATTCTGTAAAAATTTTACAACGTCGTTATTTGCCGTAAACATTGCTTGTTTAAATAATTTCACCTTGCACGGTGATTTTAAATATTCTTTGACTGTCGCCAATTTTATTTTTAGCTTGGCACATGAATGTTGTTGAATCTTTTCTGTCTACCCAATTTATGTGTAAAGTCGATACACTTCTTCTATTTGTCTCATCTTGAATTTCTTCAATTTTGTATCTGTAAGAGTGTGATCATGTAATTTTTTTACTTCTACAGAACTAGATTCAGCATTAGAACCTCTGACTGCTCTTGGTGTTGTCAATAATTTGATTGTTTATTGACCACTGGTAATGAATGGGCCAATCACCGACTGCTTCACAAGGAATGTTTAATTCTTCGCCTTTTTTAGCAATTATTTGATGTTCACTGTGGGGAAATTCTGGTGCAGCTGCATAACGCCAAACATTTAATATTTTTTGGAAACATAATCAAAATGGTCAAGTTATATACCTTGAATTTTGGTGGAAATGATGTGACTGATTGGTACTCCAACGCCATTGCTCGCAACGCACAAGTACTGTCCTTCGTGTATTCTCTGAGCATCTCGAAATGTTAAGGTTCCGTTAGAGAAAACATGTATATGTTCGTCTTCTTCTATAGCTTCTGTATTACTCTCTTCGTCACTGCCGTCATCTCCAGCTAAATAGTATTGTCAGATGACTACAAGTAATATAATAATTTATACTTATATTCCTACCACTCATTTTCCTCCAGGTGATTTTTGGCACTGGAAATCCTTCCGCAACACAGTTGAGAAATAAATCACTCCCACTTTTCAAAATTTGGTCTCGTAATCGTTCTGTCCAGCGAGGAGGAACTGCAAAAACAAAGAACAGTCAAACAAGATAATTTTTCTTGCATTACAATTACAAGAAAAAAATATTCAAATATTAATACTACAGTGTTTTATAGAATTATTAAAATGGATATTGTAATATTTTTTTATGTAAAAATAAGAAATAATTACCCAAAACATTTAAATTAATTGAAAATGTAGCAAAACCAGCGTGATTTTGGGCAACACAAGAATAATTTCCAGAGTGATTAGATTGTAAAGGATCAATTGATAAAACACTCGAATATTCATCAAACTCTCTAATGGTGATTGACGTCTCGGAATCAATGGCTTGACCATTTTTTAACCATTTGATAGTCAAAGGTAAATCTCCTCGACTCACGACGCACGAAACACGTACTAACATTCCCTCTAATAAGTGCTTTTCTTGAACACTGAATGGAACGATTTTTGGAGGGACTGAAATAAATTAAATAAACATAAAAAACGATTTACCATGAACAAGTAGAAGTGCAGAATGTCTAGTAATTGCAGCAGAATTATTTGCGACGCAAGTGTAATTTCCACTGTGGTACATTTGGACATTTTCTATGGTTAAAATGCTGGTGAACTCATCCACTCTGTTTGCATTTGTCTTGTCAAAGTTTACAACAGGAATATTATCTTTAAACCATTGTACAGTAATTGGTACATCTCCTTGATGTATCACGCACGTAATCCTGGCCATACTTCCTTCATAGAGATCGTTTCGAAACGAAAATGGGGTAATCTTCGGAGCAACTGCAAATTAAATTAAGTGTGTTGCTCTGCGCATTTTCTTGCCATTCCGATAATACATTAAAGCATAGCTTTTTTTGCTCAAACGAATTCTCCAGCCTTGAAAGTATCAGTGTGCGGTAAAGTATTAAAATTCATTTCAGTTAATAGCTGTAGTCACAGACAAACTATCCACATATTCGAAAAGAAAAATTCCGCAGGCTAACATTTCGTTGAAAGAAGCAGTCTGGTAATCATTTTGCAACTCTGGTTGTCTACAATGAGTCAATGACTGTACGACATTTCTGCTTTAACGGAATGTCAAATTGATTATCAATAGAAGAAAAATTAGGATAAAGACAATGGGTGGATGCATATAAATTTTGTCCAGAAAATTTAACGAGAGATTGAGATTTAGCATCAAATCATGTTTAAGCACGCCGAATGTGCACTAACTTAAGTCATTATGGTTGTCACTTTGTCAACTGTGACATTGAGTGCGCAGTATTAAATCTGTTTTTAACTACAGTAATATGTGTGTAAGTTAGTGTATGCATTTCAGCCACGTCAAGTTGCATTTTAACCATTCTATTGTGCTGCTTTGTTTGTTAAACATTTCCAGCTTAAACTTCTTCAAAATACATATCACACTACTGATTTAAAACATGATTTTTAACTACTGAAGCTACTTTGAAATATTCTAAAATTTTTCTCCTGCAAGACGTAATTAATTTCAAATTCCGTTCATAGAGAAAATATAGTAGACAGTCAGACTTACAAAGTGAGCTAAAATTTTGTCCCTCGCTATATAGCTCGTTTCAAGTTATGAAATCAACATCATATCAGTCTGTGTAGTAATAGCTTACATTGTGTTACCATTGAAGTTGTGTGATTTACAATTATTATACTCAAACATTTATCTTAATTGGTGTTTCACACCTATTACTCTTGTCTCGTGCTCCCCCCGTCCCCAAACTTTTTTGTCGCATAAAGGCAAAGGCCTTTAATCTTCCAGACCACACTTAATACTCTTTACCAACAGTTACGCAATTTTAAATTGCGGTAAATTAGTAGTTAATAATGAGAATAATATCTTAGATATACTTTTAGCTAGCAACGATAACAATATTTAAGTTTCTGAAATTATTTTTTTGTGTCAGAAATGCCAAAAATTAATCATACCCTGGACAAGAAGTTGTGCCGTATGGAGACTTTTGCCTGCCTGATTGCTGGTAACGCAGGTGTAGTTTCCAGTGTGCATTGACGACACACTCTCAATGCTTAGTGAATTAGCATGACTGTCAATATCACGAGTAGTTATTCCCATTAAAGGAACAATTTGTTCACTATCTTTCAGCCATTTGAAGCTGATCGGTAAATCTCCCTGGCTCACGGCACAAACTATGTAGGCCCGCATGCCTTTGAAGAATTGATCGTCTTGGAAGGCGAAGGGCAGAATTTTGGGGGGAACTGAAATTAGACAGAGAAGTGTAATTTACCGTTGACGAAAAGTGATGTCGTGTGGCGAGCAACACCAGCAGCGTTGTGGACCACGCAAGTGTAATTGCCGTTGTGGCGAGGGCTGATAGAACTGATCATTAAGGTACTGGAGAATTCATCTAAGTTTCGCAATGTGATGCCCTGTTCCTGTGCTAGCAACTGGCCATTTTTTTGCCAATTAATTTCTAACGGGCTCTCGCCTTCGCTGACAACACACTGAATTTGAGCTCTGGCTCCTTCTCTTATTAAATCATCTTGAAACGAAAATGGTGTAATTTTTGGAGGGACTAGAAAGCCAATGATTGTGAATAATTTAGGTAATAGAGTTTTTTTTTTACGTAAATCAAACGATTTATGATTTTACCCATTACAACTAACTCAACATCTGCACGGATTCTTTGATTTTCGCTTCCTTTTGCTTTGCATGTGTATTTTCCACTGTCACTTCGGCGCTGGACATTGCGTATTATCAACGTGCCATTTGCAAGAACTGATTGGCGCAAATCAACGGGAAGACTGAATGTGTCTGGAACACAACATTAAAAACTGTAAATGCAAGCAAATTAAATTAAAATTTGTTAAATACTCACGTCTTTCCCATTTTACTTCGACAATCGGGTAACCGTAAACTGGACAGTCTATTTGAATATCACCTTCTTCTACTGCATTGTATTTTACACTTTGCCTCTTGCCTAATTTACCTGTAGAAAAGATAAATTTGTAACTCACTCTACAACTGATTTGAAAAATTATTAAATTTTTGTGAAACCTCTTATATTAATTCTTGAACCGAATGCCGTCTGCCCAGCTCTGGATTTAGCAACACAGCGGTACACACCTCCATCTTCCACCTTTACATTAAAAATTTCCAAGATAGTATTTATTTTAGCGCTGTCGATTATTCTTTCCGCAATACGAATTCGTGAGGTAACAGAAATAGCCAAATTATCCAAAGTCCAATGAAATTGAGGCAGTGGATTTCCATTAGCAGAACATTGAAGTTTTATATTATCTCCTGAATCTGTTACAATTTCTTCAAAACCTTTCAAAATTACAGGCAGTGTATCTGAAAACAAAACTTGTCACTGTTTGCGAGTAAGTTCAAATTCAATTAAAATTACCTCCTAATTTAACAACTGCTGCTCCAAACGATGAGTAAGCATCATTCTGAACGAAACATTGATAAATACCAGCTAGATGTGGATTCATTACTGGAATATGAATCGTTTCATTATTGGATTGAACGACGCCTTCAACGGGTAATAATCTTCCATCTTTAGTCCAGGAAATAGCAAAAATGGGTGATCCAGAAATTTTACAGGACAAAGTTAGCGATCCTCCAGCATCAACAACAGCATCCGAAGGAACTACTGCAGCTTTTATCGAATCTAAAAATATTTTTATTTGCAATTAACTTCACGTAATTATTGACATTTTAGTATATTTACCTAAAACCGTCATTTCAATTAAACTTTTATCATAATTTACATCATTAGTCACTGTGCAGATATAAGTGCCAGAATCTGATTCTTGAGTATCAGTAATAACCAAAGATCCAGCTACAATGTGAAACCGTCCTTTTACGGTAATTTCAGTATATTTACCAGTAGGTGTTTGTTTATGCCAACTAATAAAATATTTACCGTTAATTGGATATTTTTAACCAAATACTGTTTTAAATACTGTACCTATAATTGGGTAATGGCAGACCGTTTCCAACACACGGTATTACAATATTGCCATGTTTTAAGCCAGTTACTTCTGGTTGACTAAATACTATTTTCGGTGGAACTTTGCCATCTGAATCTAATTAATAAATAAAATTGCAAATTCGTATCTGTTTTCATCACATTTAAAAACAGTAATAACATTACCAGTTACAATTAATCGGCCTGGATTAAGACTGGTTTTAATTTGTCCTGTAAGTCGATGCAATACTTTACAACGATAAGTGGTATGTGCATCGTTTGAATCGACATCTTTAATTATCAATTCTCCACTTGGTAACAACATGTATTTTGAATCTGCAGAAAAAAAAAACAAATCACATAAAGTTATAATTTTTTTTGTAAAGTGCAACACACAGGTACTTGAATCTAAATTGGCATGAGTAATCGACACAACGGAGTCTTTAATCCAAGCAGTAACGTTTACGTAAGATTGCAAAAATTTTGGAATATGACATCGCATAACTGCTGAATTCCCTTTAATCGTGTACACATCATACACGTGGATGTCAAACGCTTGAGCTACAACTAAAACCAAAATTGACTAAGAAAAAAGTCGACAAAAATAAAATTTTTTATAGTGCTACTTTACCTCCTCTGACTTTGATTTCGTTAGACACAAGAGTTCCAAGAGCGTTGGTAGCAGCGCATCTGTAGGATACTCCGTGAACATCTTGACGATAATCTTCAGCACCAAAAGGTGGAAAGACAAGACTTCCATCTGATATAACCTGACGTAATTTGGAAACACTGGTGACAGGCCATCCGTCGGATAATAACCAACTGACAGTTGAACCGCTGTCGGGATTGGAGGAGCAGGTCAATTTACCACCAGTTGCGTTGGAAAAGTCGTAATTCAGAGGGAAATCAGTCGTAAATTTCTGAACTACAAAAAATAATATTTTAGATCTTTGTATAACTTTTGTAAAAAATAATTTTGTACGCAAAAAATTGTTGTTCTTAAATTTAAAATTATTTTGCAGTAAAAAATTGTTGTTCTTAAATTTAAAATTATTTTGCAGTAAAAAATTGTTGTTCTGAAATTTAAAATTATTTTGCAGTAAAAAATTGTTGTTTTTAAAATTAAAATTATTTTGCAGTAAAAAATTGTTGTTCTTAAATTTAAAATTACTTTGCAGTAAAAAATTGTTCTTAAATTTAAAATTATATTGCAGTAAAAAATTGTTGTTCTGAAATTTAAAATTACTTTGCAGTAAAAAATTGTTGTTCTGAAATTTAAAATTATTTTGCTTAAAAAAATTGATGTTCTGAAATTTAAAATTATTTTGCAGTAAAAAATTGTCTACAAAGTCTTAAAGTCTGAATTTGATAATTCAGTTGTTAAAAAAATCTTGAACGAAATTTTCAAAAACGCCGCAATTTTTTCCTAATTCGTTATAACAAATTTTTTAGAATTTAAAATTCTTAATCAAACCGAAATTAACAAATAATAATTAATCAACAAATTTTAACAAACATCTTTGTCACAAATTTTAAAATTAAAAATGATTTTAAAAACGATACCAAAACTGAGTGCAACAAACTACGTCACAAACCATGTGATTAACTGACGTCACATTACCTTGCTCACTCGCGGACCCCACACGCTCGCCGAAGCAGCCCAGCGCAACTAGGACAAAGAGCAGTGAGTTCCATTGCTCCGTTAAGCTCCCCATCGCGATTATCCTCTCCGTAAAGATTATGATGATCCTCAGGTGAACGAGTACAACACGAGAAAAAGCAAAGTTTACCAAAAATTGCGGTGGATAATTCAATAACGGTAAATACAGGATGTGAATAACCTCGATATTACATACCGTGAGTAGCCGCACGGAATGACGGGAAGTGTTGTACTCACTTTTTTTGTGTCGATCAATAACGAAAATATTTTGAAAATTTTCATTTTGTCAAGTAATTATTGCGAAATATTTTGATTCGTAGTAAAACCATTAAATTTTTAATATAATTTTTTTTACCGTAATTTATAGTTCGTGTACCTTAATTAAAAATTGTATTAATTTTTTTATTAAGAGAAGCTTGATCTGTATTTGTACAGTGAATTATTTATTATTAATGAATAAAAGTACTAAAAAGCTATATTTATTTGACCATGTATTACTTCCTACAAATTCGTAATTTTTATCATGCAATATTCTCAATGTCGTTGTAACGGGGTTTACGGTCGAGTTAATTTTTTTACGCTTATTTCTAACAAGATTTTTTTACACGACGGGCTTTAAATTTTTTGTCGCTAATTATTAATCACTACATCTTATATTAATTTCAGAAAATGTTTTAGAATAAATTTTATTAAAACTTCATAATTTGTTAAAACCATGGGCTTCTCCGCGAGGCTTCGGGTTGAGTTTACACTTTTTGACGTATGGAGCGCTTCGGTAGTACGGTGGTGCACTATGGGTAGTGCAATCCCACAACGCATTGCCCGTCTCGTTCCTTTCGAATGAATGCGGTTGGAATTTGTCTCGGCGGCTTTGCCTCCTTTATTTTAAAAATACCCTTAAAACATTGCTAAATCTATTAAGAGAATACTTTAATTTGGTGATAAGATATATAACTGCGGGGAAAAGTGAATTTTGATTCACTTTTTCCTCAGTAATATTGACTAAGTTAAGTAGGCTTAAATTAGGGTTAAGTCCAGTCGCGCGATACTGTGTAAAAATCGATGTTTTTAGTAAGATTTGGTCAAACGAAATGTGAGCTAAACACATTTATTACTGTGAAAAATATTGTGGTTTTTATTTATTAATATTATATTGAATATCAAACCGTCGCAACGTGAAGCATAGGTGGTTTTAAAATTTTTGCAACTAAGCTAGTGCTAGTGCGATTGATGGATTTTTTACGCCTGTTTAATTATTTACCAAGTTGTAAATTATCAAACCACAGCTGAAATTTTTTGCTAAAATTTGGTAAACCATTTTAATTGACCAATTTTAGTTGAAATTTTAGTTGAGTTTACGATTTACTGTTGTTATCTGACCAGGTCGTTCTAAAAAATTTGCGACAGCTAATGATTTAAAACATTTGTTCAACTACTGTTGTTTATAATTTACCAAGTTTTAAAATTGTAAAACGTATTAAATTCAGATTTGACCATTACAACTGGTGAATTTTAATATCTTGGGAATTTTATGTTAAAATGCTTTTACAACTAAAGTTGTGGTGTGCTATA